>PVJL010006261.1:0-94742 GCA_004026885.1 Lyroderma lyra | reverse complement strand
TAAATCTAATAATTCTTTTATCTATTTCACGAAAGTATGATTGTGGGATTTTGATGGGTATTGCATTAAATCTGTAGATTGCTTTGGGCAGAATAGCCATTTTAACAATATTAAGTCTTCCTATCCATGAACAGGGGATATTTTTCCACCTCTTAAAGTCTGTTTCAATTTCTTTCAGAAGTGTCTTATAGTTCTCTGTATAAATCTGTCACGTTCTTTGTTAATTCCCAGGTATTTCATTCTTTTTGTTGTGATAGCAAAAGGAATTGACTCCCTCATTTCTTTTGCTGTGGATTCGTTGTTTGTATAAAGGAATGCTGTTGATTTTTGTACATTGATTTTGTATCCTGCAACTTTACTATATACGTTAATTGTTTCTAATAGTTTCCTGGTGGAATCTTTGGAATTTTTTATATAAAGTATCATGTCATCCGCAAATAGTGACAATTTGACCTCTTCTTTCCCAATTTGGATACCTTTGATTCCTTTCTCTTGCCTGATTGCTGTTGTCCACGAGTTTTTTGTTCCTTTCAACTTTGTGTTCCATAAATGAGTGAAGTCATATATTTCTAATTTTTTTTCTGTGTGGCTTATTTTGCTTTGCATGATGGTCCTAATGGCCATCCATGTTGCCATAAATGCCCTATTATTCTTTTCTTATTGTTGAGTAATATTCTATTTTGTATATATACTACAGGTTTTTTTAGCCAGTCATCTATCAGAGGGCACTTTGGCTGTTTCCATGATTTGGCCACTGTAAGCAGTGCTATGATGAACATGGGGGTGCATATATCTTTGCAGTCTATGGTTTTCAATTTTTTTTGGTGGATGTCCAGAAATAGGATTGCTGAGTCCTATGATAACTCTATTCTTAATTTTTGAGGAACCTCCATACTGTCCTCCATAGTCGTTGTACCAGTTTGCATCCCCTCCAGCAAAGTATGAGGGTCCCTTTTCCTCCGCATGCTCTCCAACACTTGTTATTCCTTGTCTTGTTGATTATAGCCACTCTAACAGCTGTGGTGTGGTATCTCATTGGAGTTTTGATTTGCATTTGCCTAATAGGTAGTGATGTTGAGCCTTTTTTTCACATATCTGTTGGGGATTTGTATGTCTTCCTGAGAAAATTGTATGTTCAGGGCTTCTGCCCTTTTAAAAATTGGATTGTTTGTTTTTTTCTTGTTGAGTTGTACAGGTTCTTTAAATATTATAGATATTAGCCTGTTATCAGAAGCATTGTTTGCATATATTTTCTCCCATTCGGTTGGCTGTCTCTTTGCTTTGTTGATGGTTTCTCTTGCTGTGCAGAGCTTTTAAGTTTGATATAGTCCTATTCATTTATATTTGCTTTTACTTTCCTGGCCTTTGAAGTTAATTTAAAATCTTCCCTAAACCCAAGGCCTATAAGTTTAGGTCCAATGTGTTCTTGTATACAGTTTATTGTTTCTGGTCTTAAATCCATTTTGAGTTAATTTTTGTATATGGTGACAGTTAATCATTCATATTCATTCTTTTGCATGTTGTTTTCCAATGTTCCCAGCACCATTTACTGAAGAGGCTTTCTTTTCTCCATTGTATATTTTGTGCACCTTTGTAAAAAATTATCTGCCCATAAATTTGTGGGTTTATTTCTGGGTTTTTGATTCTGTGCTATTGGTCTGTGTGGCTGTTTTTCTGCCAATACAAAGCTGTCTTGATTATTGATGCTTTGTAGTATAGATTGAAATCGGGGAGTGTGATGTCTCCTGCCTTATTCTTTTTATGTAGGATTGCTTTGGTAATTTGCAGTCTTTTGTGGTTCCATGTGAATCTGATGATTGTTTTATCTATTTTTGTGAAAGAATGTCTGTGGGATTTTGATGGGAATTGCAACTCAATCTGTCTATTTCTTTGGGTAACATAGCCATTTTAACTATGTTGATTTTTCCAATCCATGAACATGGAATATCCTTCCATTTCTTTGTGTCCTGAAAAGGACATTTTAAAATCATTTAATGAGGCTAGCATTACCCTCACAGCAGAACCAGGAACACTACAAGATAAGATAAATACTTGCCAACATGTCTGATGAGTACACATGTAAAAATCCTCAACAAAAATCTGGTAAACCAAATACAATTACCATACACCATGATCAAGTGGAATTTGTCCCTGTGATGTGATGGGTTCAATAAATTCAAGTAAATAAGTGTGATAGGCCTCATTAACACGACATAAAAAATCATATCATCATCGTCTTAGTATATATTGAGAAGCATTTGACAAACTCCAACATACTTTTATGATGAAAAAACAAAGCAAATTCAGTATAAAAGGAATGTAGATCATAATCACAAATGGCAAGCCCACAGGTAACATATTCAACAGTGAAAAAGCTCTTAATTACTTTCTCCAAGGTCAAGAATAAGACAAGGATGGCCCACTCTCACCACTTCTATTCAGCTGTACTGGAAGACCTAATCATGATAATTAGGCAAGAAAAAGAAATAAAAGAAACCTAAATAAAAAAGGAAGAAGTAAATTTGTCTCTGGGTACAGATGATATGATCATATATAGAAAATACCATAATGGCTTCACCAAAATTTTTAGAATTAATAAATAAATCAACTAGTTAGAATACAAAATCAAAATACATCATTCAGTTGCATTTCTATACATTAAAAACAAACTATTGAAAACAGAAATAAAAAAATCCCATTTAAAGTAGCATCAAAATAATATAATAATTAGAAAGAGGTTTAAACAAGGATGCAAAAGACTTGTACATTAAAAACTGTAAGATATTGATGAAATAAATTGAAGATACAAAAAATTGGAATAATATCACAGATCAGCAGAATTAATATTGTTAAAATGTTTCCTAAGTAAAATCACCTACAGATTAAAAGTAATACATATTGAAATTTTAATGGCATTTTTACATAAATAGAAAAAAGTTTAAATTTATATGGAACCAAAATAGACCCCAAATATCCAAAACAATCTTGAGACATAAGAGGAAAGCTGCAGGCATCACACTTTTGGATTTCATGCTAAGTCACAAAACTATAGCAATGAAAATTATATGGTACTGGCATAACAACAGATACTTAGACCAATGGCATAGAATAGAAAACCCAGAAATAAATGCATGCATTTATGATCAATTAATCTTTAACAAGGATACCAAAAAAACATTTTTGGGAGAAAAAAGGCTCTTCAAGAAATACTGCTGAGACTTCCAAGATGGTAACCAGAGAGGGATTGCTGAAACCTTTCCTGAAAAATACAATTGAACAACTGGGATCTAACACAGGAATCCCTGAGTGACACAATCTCAGCTGAGAGATCCATACATTGCAAGAAAACACCTGAAGGTCAGAAAAGGGGAGAGGTGAACAGCACAAGAGGGAGGAAGCAGAGCAGAGCAGAGACATGTGAATGTGGATGATGACCTGACCAGGTTTGACTGAAAAAACTAAAAGGGATCTAGGGGACACTAGCCAAGCAGCAACATGATCCTGGTTGGGAAGGGGGCCGAATGGTGATGGGAGAGGGGGCAAGAGTGACTGAAACACTGTGAGACCGTGGGCAAGTTGGATTAAAAAGCAGCACATTAGAGCTCCCACTGGAGGGCGGCGCACTGGGTGGGTCAGAGGCACAACAACACATCTGAACTCACCTAGGCACGAATAGGACCCCCAGGTGCAGTGTCCTGCCCATGTTCACAGGTTGGGTATGGGCAAGTTTGAAACTGAAAGCTGGCTTCTGTGGAAACATGGAAATGCAGAAATGCAGAAATGCTGAAACATGGTCCTGGGTGAAATGTGGGCCCAGAAGAAAAGAGAAAGGCTGAGCAGCAATCATTGAGCCCCCTATAAATGTGATTAAAGCCCACTACTGGTTGGCTTTGCACAATCCTCGCTCCTTCTTCCTGGGTTTCCCTGACAAACAAACTAGGTTTGCAGTGGAATCAGCAAACAGGGAGCTACCACAAGAAACAAAGCAACTGCACCACCCCTCAAACTAAAGCAGAAACCTGATCCTCTGAGACTCATGGCTTTGCTGCTTCTCCAAATTCTCTCCCAAAGCTCACCCCCTACCCAATGCCACCTTTTGTCTGCTCTACATCCAGCTGGAATCAAGAGAAAAATAGTGGAAGACACTCCAGTAATACCATCTGGGAAGAGAAAGGAAAAAAGACCTCTCTATATCTACTATGAAAAAAGCCCTTATGGCCTAGAAAAAGAAACACATCAAATACAATGAGTACCTAAATGTAAATGGATTGAACTGACCAATAATACAAAAACAGAGTAGCAGACTGGATTAAAAAAGAAAAGCCATTCATATGCTGTTTCCAAGAGACACCTCAGCCATAAGGGCAATCACAGACTCAGAGAGAAGGGATGGAAAGCAATACTCTAAGCAAATGGCATCCAGAAAAAAGCAGGAGTTGCCATACTGAGATCTGACAAAACAGACTTCAGCATAAAAAAGATAACAGAGACAAAGATGGACATTTCGTAGTGATAAAAGAGATAATAAAAACAACAAGAAGGGAGTTCCCTGATGATGTAGTGGCTTAAGGCTTCGGTGCTGGCGCTGTCAGCACTGCGGCCTGGATTCGATTCCCAGTCAGGGAGCTACCCACATGCCAAAAAGCAGGCAAGCGAGCAAGCAAACAAACAACAACAACAACAACAACAACAAAAACACAACAAGAAGACATGACACTTATTAAAATATATGCCCTCAATCAGGAAGCATCAACTTTTACAAAGCAACTAATATCAGATCTGAAAGGACAAACTGACAAAAACACAATTATAATAGGGGACCTAAACACCCCCTTAACAGCCATGAACAGATTATACAAATAGAAAATAAATAAGGAAATATTAGTTTTAAGTGATACATTATAGTGATTGGTCACAATTGACATTTACAGGACACTTCATCCAACAAGGAAAGACTACAAGTTCTTTTCTGGTGCAAATGGAATATTCTCAAGGATAGAGCATACACTGGGACAAAAACTTAGCCTCAAAAAATTCAAGAAGATTGAAATTATAGCAAGTGTATCCTCAGACCACAAAGCTTTGGCATTGGAGATCAATTGCAAAAAGAAAGCAGAAAAAAATCATATATACATGGAGATTAAACAACATCTTATTTAAAAATAACTGGATCTAAGAAGAAATAAAAAAGGAGTTTAAAAATACCTAGAAACTTAGGACAATGAAAATACCATGTATCAAAATTATTGGGATGCAGTGGAAGCAGTAATAAGAGGAAAATTTATATCATTTCAGGCCTCTCTTAAGAAAAAAACCAAAACAACTAAACAACTTAACATTTCATCTTAAAAAACTAGACAAAGAAGAACAGAAAAAATTCAGCATCACCAATGTGATTCTCCAGGCCAGCTGGGACTCACCTGAAATGCGAATGTGTGGAATAACTACTCAAGAGACAAAGTTTGGTCAGGAGGGAGAGGTAGAGGCCATCTTGAAGGAAGAGATCTTCTGAGGCTCTTTTCTCTGTCTTTTTATTTAGAAGGCTTAACAGGATGATTGCAAAGTTCCTAAGGCTAGCTGACATAGGAGAAAAGGGGATTATGGGACTGTGTGCAGACAAGCACATCTGCAGAGTTAACTAGTAATGGATGACCTAAATTAATGTTCAAGCTATGGGGATTAAGGGTAGAGCAAGTAAAGCTCAATCAGCGCGTGCCCACATTATGATCACACACATTCCACCTGTGTCTGCACAGATCTCTATCAGCCCTTTATCAGCTATGTACAGCCTGAGACCTCATCATCCCTGTGTTTGCTTTAGGGTACAATAAGTGCACCTTCATTCCACATGATGTGGGTGCCTTACTGATTTCTTAGCCAGTATATATGAGATTGTGGACTGGGTTTGGGGACTCCTACACACCAGAAGAAAATAAATAATAAAAATAAGAGCAGAACTAAATGAATTTGATAACAGAAAGATGATAAGAAAAATTAATGCAGCAAAGAGATTCTTTGAAAAAAATTAATGAAATTGACAAACTCGTGGCTAGGCTAACCAAAGGATGAAAGGAAATGACACAAATAAGCAAAATTAGAAATGAAAGGGGAGAAATTATGACTAACAGTATAGAAATACAAGGATCATAAGAAAATATTATGAAGAGCTTTATGTTACCAAATTGAAAAGGACAAGTTTCTAGAAACATATAATCCACCTACACTGAACCAAGAACAACTGGATAATCTAAATAGACAAATCAGTAGTAAAGAAATTGAAACCATCACGCAAAACCTCCCCAAAGGCAAAAGCCCTGGACCAGATAGTCTCAACAGTGAATTTTACCAAGCATTCAAAGAAGAATTAATGCCTATTGCCCTCAATTCCTTAAAAACTTTAGATGTGACAATACTTCCCAACTCATTCTATGAAGCTAACACTACCCTAATACCAAAGCCTGGTAAGGACAACACAAATAAAGAGAACAGTAGACCAGTATCTCTGATGAAAACAGATACAAAATCCTAAACAAAATACTAGCAAACAATGTACAAAAGTGCATCAAAAACATGAAATTAGATGGAAAGAGAAGTCACATTAGGTGGTGAACTTATTATACATCAAGTTGACAATGCACTGTAGAATTGTATGCCTGAAACCTATGTAATCCCTGCTAACAGATGTCACCCCAATAAGTCTAACAATAAAAATGAATTAAAAAGAAAAAAAAAACATGAAATACCACAATCAAGTGGGATTCATCTCAGGACCACAAGGATGGTTCAACATATGCAAATCAATGTGAAACACCACATAAAATAAAAGATAAAAACCATATGATCATATCAATTGATGCAGGAAAAGCATTTGATAAGATACAACATCCATTTATGATCAAAATTCTGTATAAAATGGCTATAAAAGGAAAGTACCTCACATAATAAAGTCTATATATGACAACCTCTCAGTAATGTCATATTTAATGGAGAAAAGCTGAAGCCCATTCCCCTAAAATCAGGAAAAAGATGGGAATGCCCCCTGTTGCCACTGCTATTCAATGTAGTGGAAGGTTTATCCGGAGGAGCCAGTAAGAGAAAGAAATAAAAGGAAGTCAAACTGTCACTATTTGCAGATGACATGATCTTTTACATAGAAAATTCCAAAGACTCCACCAGAAAACTATTAAAAAAATAAACAAATATAGTAAATTTGCAGAATAATTAATCAATGTACAAAAATTAATTGCATTTCTATATACAAACAGCAAATCCTCAGAAAAAGAAATGAGAGAATCAATACCTTCTGCTATTGCAAGAAATAGAATAAAATACCTGGCATATAACTTAACAAAGAAGGTGACAAACTTATATGCTGAAAAGTATAAGACACTATTAAAAGAAATTAAAGGGGACATTAAAAAAAGGAAAGATATTCCGTGTTCATGTATAGGAAGACTTAACATTGTTAAAAAGGTCATATTACCCAAAGCAATATACAAATTTAATGCAATTCTCATCAAAATCCCACAACCATATGTCCACAAAATAGATAAAAAATTTAGCAGATTTATATGGAACCACAAAAGATCTTGAATCACCAAAACAATGCTACATAAAAAGAATAAGGCTGGAGGTATTATGCTCCCCGACTTCAATTTATACTACAAAGCATCAATAATCGAAAGAGCTTGGTACTGCAGAAAAACAGACAGAAATGAAACATAATAGAAAACCCAGGAATAAATCCATAAATATATGGACTAAAATTTTTTGATAAAGGAGCAAAAAACATACTATAGGAAAAAAAGCAACTTCAGTAAATGGTGGTGGGTAAATTGAAAAACTATATGCAAAAAAATGCATAATCATATACTAAAATTAATTCAAAATGGATGAAAGACCTCCATATAAGACTTGAAAAAATAAATTGTATAGAAGAAAATATTGGTACTCAACTTTTAGACCTTGGGCTGGAGGAGGACTTCATGAACCTGACCTCAAAGGCAAGAGAAGTCAAAGCAAAAACAAAGGAATGAGAATATATCAAACTAAAAAGCTTCTGCACAGCAAAAGAAACAATGAACAAAGTAAAGAGACAGCCATTGAAATGGGAGAAAATATTCACAAACAACATGTCTGATAAGGGGCTAGTATTTAAAAAATATAAAGGGCTAGTAAGACTCCACAACAACAACAAAGAAACTACCCAATTAAAAAGTGGGCAGAGGACCTTAACAGATACTTCTCCCATGTAGACATATAAATGGTCAACAGACATATGAAAAAATGCTCAATTTCATTTACTATTAGGGAAATGGAAATAAAAACTACAAGGAGATGTCACCTCACACCTGTTAGAATGGCTATTGTCAACAAAACAAGGAAAAACAAGTGCTTGAGAGATTGTGGAGAAAAAATGATCCCTCAAACACTGCTGGTGGGAATGCAATTTGGTACAACTGCTACCAAGAGGACAGTGTGGAGGTTCTTCAGAAATTTGGGACTGGAGACACACAATGGCTAAAAGGTACATGAAAAATGCTCAGCTCTTGAACCACTCTCCTTGCTCAAGGCTGCTCCTACCTCTTTGGAGTGTACTTTCTCTTCAATAAACTATCTTTTTGTTTCACTTCTAAAAAACCCCCACAAACTTCAATGTCACTAATTATATGGGAAATGCAAATCAAAACCACAATAAAATATCACTTCACACTTATCCAGTGGGCTATTATAAAAAAAGACCATAAATGTAGGTGAGGATATGGAGAAACTGGAACACCTGCACATTGTTGGTTGGATGCAAATTGTTGCATACACTGTGGAAAACAACATGGAGATTTCTCAAAAAATTAAATTAGAACTATATGATCTAGCAATCCAACTTCTGGGTATATATACAAAATACTTGAAAGTAAGGTGTCAGGGAAATATTTGAGCACCCATGTCCACAACAGCACTATTTACATTGGCCAAGAGGTGGAAGCAACCCAAATGTTCACTGACACATGGATTGATAAAATATGGCATGTACATACAATGGGCTATTATTCAGCTTTTTATAAGAAGGAAATCTTATAATATTCTACAATATGAATAGGCCTTGAGGACACTATGCTAAGTGAAATAAGATAGTTTCATAAAGTAAATATAATATGAGTCCACTCATATGGTGTGTCTAAAGTAGTCAAATTCATAGAACTACAAAGTAGAATGCTGGTTAGTAGGGGATCGGGAGAGGGGGAAATGACAAGTTACTATTTTATGGGCATGAAGTTAAGCAAGATAGATAAGTTCCAGACATCTGCTGTACAACAAAATACCTATAGTCAACAATGATGTATTGAATACTTAATTTGTTAAAAAGAAATATCCCATATGAAATGTTATAATAAAAATATAAAAAATTAAATGTTACATTTAACTTTATAATTGTATTTGCTGAATAAATTTAATGTGAGTTAAATATGATACATATATAAAATGTAATATATTAAATAACATGAAAATTAGCAATTTATATAACTAGAAAATAATAACAATGCAATCAACTTTTAAAAGTCATTCAAAATTATTTTTCCAAGTAAAATTATAACAATTAAAAATTTTAAAGAAAACAGGAAGGGAAAATTAGAGGAAATAGAAAACAAATAATATAATGAAATAATTAAATCTGACCTATCAATAATTACATTAAATGTAAATGGTTAAAATATACCAAATAAGGATGTTTAGTTACAGATGATAAAAAGAAATCAATTCTCTTGATTGTCCACAGAAATCCACTAAATATTAAGATCAAGATAATTAAAAATTTGAAAAATGGAAAATGATATGCCATGCAGAACTGATCATAACTAAATAGGAATGACTATATTAATATGAAAATCAGCAGGAGACAATGTAGACTCCAACACAAAGAATGTGACTAGGAACGTTATATAATGATAAAGATACTACACTTGATTTTTGCCAAAAGGCCAAGAAGTGATATAATGATAAGATTAGAAGTTTATTTCATCAAGAATTTGAAATATTTATCATGTAACAACAGAGTTCCAAAGTACTCAAAGGAAAACTGACAGAATTCAAGGGAAATAAAAAAATTCACAATTACATCTGGTAACTTAAAATCTCCTCTCCCAATAATTGATGAAACAACTCGATTAAAATTTAGTAAAGTGATAGAAGACCTTCACAACATTATCGATAAACTTGATCTAATTGAGCTAACATTTATAGACTACCCCATAACAACAGGATATATATTCTTTCCAAATGCCCATAGAATATTCACCAAGGGAGACCATATTCTGGGCCATAAGACAAACTTTAACAAATTAAACAGAAATGAAATCATATAAAATATGTGCTGAAATCACAATAAAATTGAAATATAAGCTAGGAAGTGAAATCTAGCTAATCACACCAAAATACAGAAATTTTATAGCAGAATACTAAATAATCCATAGTTCAAAGAGGAAGTCACCAGGAACATTAGAAGACACTTTGATTTGAATGGAAGTGAAAGTACAACATAAAATTTGTGCCACAGAATCTTAGAAGTATTAAGTGAAAGAAGCCAGACTCTTAAGGTTACATACTGTATGATTCCATTTATGACATTTTGGAAAAGGTAAACAATATAAGCAGGAAACGGTCTGGTGGTTGCTAAGTATATAGGGGAGGTGATGAAGAGAGGGGTTGACTACAAACAGAAATTTCAGGGCTGGAGAGGGATGGTGGGAATGGATCTGTTAAATATTTTGATTTTGGCAGTGATAATATGACAGTAAGCATTTGTCAAAACACAAAATGATACATCAGTTGAATTTACTGTATACAAATTATTCTTTAAAAAGAAGAGTGTTAGCTTGTAAGATTTTTATAGATATCTTTAGTATCATGGACAACTTTTTATCATGAAGGGATGTTAAATTTTGTCAAATGCTTTCTCTCACTTTGTTGAGATGACTATATATTTGTTCAAAAGAATCCAGAGACCAGAGTACATACTAAACTTATATGAAGCTCAAGAAGAGACCTAACTAATTCTATGGAAGAGAAATCACAGTTTTGTTTGTTTGTTTGTTTGTTTTTTACTGGAGGTGGCACTGACTGAAAGTGTGCACCAAAAAAAAAAAGGTCCATATTGTATGTATTCATCTTGGTGATGATTACACAAGTGTACACCTAGCCAAAATTCATAAAACTGTAAATGGAGATTTACGCATGTTACTGCATGCAAATTATACTTCATTTGTAAGCATAAGATAGTGTTGGTCGCAACCCACTGATTTCTGGATCCACTAATGGGTTACAAACTTCAGTTTGGAAAAATCTAGTTCAGAGGAACTGCAGGTTGGGAAAATGAGCCTATGTGTCTTATTTAAATGTCTAAACACAATCTTATATCTGGGGATGAACCAAATAAATATTTGAAACGTGATTGTTCTCTCTTTAACTCACTTAACTACTACTGAACATCTATAATGCGTTAGGCACTGAAGGGCAGAGTAGATTTGACAGTCAACAGTCACTACCCCCTTCACACTTACATGCTCCTGGAATAGATCCTGGTTTGTTTCCAGTGTGGCATCTCTGATAAGCTTGAAGCTGTGAACCCACACCAAAGCCCTTCCCGAACTCTGCACACTAATGTGGTTTCTCCTCCATGTGGATACTTTGATCCACTTGAAGACTTGAGAACTGAATGAAGGCCTTATCACACTTCTTACATTTATAGGATTTCTCTCTGGTGTGGATTCTACAATGAACATTCAGATCTGAACTCTGACTAGAGCCCTTTGCACATGTACATCTCTATGGATTTTCTCTAGTGTAGCCCTTTTGATGGGCCAGAAGATTTGAGGCCTGACTAAAGCCCTTCCCACAATCTTCACATTTGTAAGATTTCTTGCCTTTATGGACTCTAGAATGAATATTAAAATCTGAGCTATGACTGAAGCCCTTCTGACATGTATCCCAATGATAGGAATTCTCACCTGTATGGCCTCAGAAGCTTTGAGGCCTAACAGACACCCTTCCCACACTCCTCATATTTGTATGGATTCTATTGAGTGTGGCTTATCTGATGGGCCACACTGAGGCCTTTCTCAAACTCCTCACATTTTTAGGGTTTCTCTCCTATGTGGATTCTACAATGAATATTAAGGTGTGAGCTGTAATTAAAGCCTTGCCACATGCATCACATTTGTGTGGTTTCTCTCCAATGTGGATCCGCTGATGAGCCTGTTGTTATGAATGCCAACTGAAGTCATTCTCACACTCTTCAGAATTATAAAATTTCTTTCCCATATGAATTCCCTGATGGACTTAAACATATGAGCTATGACTGAAACCTAGATCATACTCCTTATATTTATATAGGGTTTTGCTAATGTGTGAAATACCAGAGAAGCACTACATGTGAGCTTTTCTCAACATTCCTCTCACACCCCTCAAACTTGTGGATTATGTGGATTCTCTCCTCCCATAGGAACTCCCTGATGATGATGACTAGGATATGACCTCTAACTGAAACTCTTACACAACCTATCATTTGTACAATTTTTGTCTACTGTGGACTCTCTGAAGTGCTTAACGACTTGAAAACTGATGGCAGGCATTTTCAGATTTATAAAGCTTTCCTCCTTTATGGGCAATCTGGGTAATTTGATGACAAAAGTCCCTAATGAAAACTGTCTCACACCCTCCTCTCCTTTTAAAGAATTTTTCTTCAGTGCAGAGTCTGTGCTGAACCTAAAGATGTAAAACTCTGATTAAAATCTTTGACAAATTCCTCAAATTTATAGAGTGCATCACCTTGTTGTTTTAACTCGGAGCCAGTTTCTTGAATATTTACTATGGAGTCTTGAAATCTGCTTAACTCCTTAGTAACCTGTTGCCGGTCCTGTGATCAGAAAAGCTGTTCACGTAACAGAGACTTTAATCCAACTTCTTGAAAAAAAATCTCCATATCATTTAGATTCTTATTTCCTGAAAGTATAAAGAGTATTTAAAGATGAAACATGTGAATGCTTTGTACAAAAATGTTAAGGTGGTGATTAATTTCTTTAGCTTTTTCTTATGTGGGAAGTTCTTTATCATGCCTTCAATTTTATATGACAGCTTTGCTGGGTAGAGGAGTCTTGGTTGTAGGCCCTTGTTTTTCATTACTTTGAGTATTTTTGCCATTCTTTCCTGGCCTGCAAGTTTTCTATTAAAAAATTTGCTGATAGTCTTATAAGAGCTCCCTTGTAGGTAAGTTGTTGTCTTTCTCTTTCTGCTTTTAGGATTCACTCTTTGTCTTTCACCTTTGCCATTTTAATTATGTGATGTCTTGGTGCAGACCTGTTTCTGTTCCTTTTGATTCAAACTCTTTGTGTTTTTTGGGTTTGTGTGTCTATTTCTTTTGCCAGGTTAAGGAAGTTTTCAGTCATTATTTTTTTAAAATGGGTTTTCGATTCCTAGCTCCCTCTCTTCTCTTTCTGGTACCCTTATGATCCGAATGTTGTTACATTTGATGTTGTACCAGAGGTCTTTTACACTATCCTCAATTTTAAAAATAAGTCTTTTTCTCTTTATTCTTCCATTTGTGTATTTTTTGCTACCTTGCCTTCCAAATCGATGATTCGATTTTCTGCTTCATCTAACCTGCTGTTGATTACTTCTAGTGTAGTCTTCATTTTAGTTATTGTATTCTTCATTTCTGATTTGGGTATTTTCCTGATTTGGTTAGTATGTTTTTCTTCACGGTTACTTTCTCATAGTTGAAGTTTTCAGTAAGTTCCTTAAGCATTCCTATAACCTATTTTCTAAACTCTTCCTCTGGTAGATTGATTGGCTACATTTCATTCAACTCTTTCTGGGGGTTTCTTTTGTTCCTTTACTTTGGATGTGTTTTTCTGTTTTCTCATTCTGCCTTCTTCTAGGTGTTTGCTTCTGTGTGGTAGGTATATCTCTTATTTCTCTTAGTCTTTGCTTGGTGGCTTTATGTAGTATATGTCTTGTGTGGTCGAATGGGGCAATCTCTTGGATCTTATGTGTGTAATCAAGGATTGTTCCTTGTGTGTGTTGTGTATGTTCTTCAGTTGTAGTTGAGTGATATGCCCTTCCCAGCACACTGTTAACTGTCCAAAGTGAGTGGCAGAGTAACACCAAAAGCTTCCTTGTTCGACACAGACAGCCACGCTTGCTAAAGGTCACAAGACAGTTTTCACCTGTTAGTAAAGTGGGGCTGATCACTCCTCCACCTAGAGTGCCTTATGTTGACAGGACAAGCCTTCAAGGGGCTTGTGTTCACTTTTGGAAAAGAAAAAGAAAAGACAAGACAAGAAAAAGAAAAAGACAACACACACATGAACAAACAAAATACACACACACACACACACACACACACACACACACACACAGAGGAAGAAGAAGAAATAAAGAAATTCCCCAAGAGCCCAGGGGTCTGACACTCACAGGACATTGTTAGCTGTTCTGGGGATAGGGGGCAGTGGCAGAGCAGCACTGGAAGTTTCCCCAGCAGTCTCAGACAGCCACTCCTGCGAAAGACCTAAAGAAAGTCTTCCCCAGCTAATAGGGCAGGGCTGATGACTCAGCCTCCCAAAGTTCCTCTATGTGGGCAGGGCAACACTTCAGGGAGCCTGTGTGAACTCTGAAAAAAAAGAAGGGAAAGAAGTATTAATGATAATAATAAAATAAAGAAAATAATAAAAAAATTAAGAATTAAAAAAATAGAACTTAAAAAATAAATAGAAACAATTGTTAAAAATAAGAAAATTTAAAAAATAAAGACATGAGATAGAAATATAATAAATCATGAACTTATTATACATCAAGTTGACAATGCACTGTAGAATTATATGCCTGAAACCTATGTAATCCTTGCTAACAGATGTCACCCCAATAAGTCTAACAATAAAAATGAATTAAAAAAAAAAAAAGAAATATAATAAATCATAACAAAGTTAAAAAATAAAAAAATAAAAAAATAAGAAAAGGATGGAAAAAAGACAAAAAGGTAAAATAAAAAAAGAAAATATAAAAATATATGAGTACTTCCTGTATTTTGTAAAGGGTGAGATATAGGACTTCTTGAGAGATAACTACATTTTTGTCTACTTTCCCCCATACAATTATTATACCTTTTAGGTAAAAGAAGTTTAGTTGTACACCAATTCACAATAAAATGTAAGTTTTCTGGAAAGAAAAAATAAAAGGGTGTTTTGTGTAAGTCCTGTGGTAGAAGATGAGAAAGTAAGTGAAAAAAAAATCAAATTAAATAAAAAGAACAATCTTTTTCCTTTTTCTCCTTCTTTTCTCTTGATGTGAGACCTGTGGTCTGTTGCTTACAGAACACTTTCAGTTACCTTGGAGGGGTAGGTGAATGGCATCAAAAGCTTTCTGGTAAACACAGACAGCTTCTCCAGCAAAAGTCTGCAAGAACGTGTCTCCTCACTAATTGGGTAGGGCCAATCACTCAGCCAACCTGAATTGGATTGGGGAAATCTCCAGTGTGCCTGATCAACTTTGAAAGAGGAAGAAAAAAAGAAATAAAAAGAGACGAAAAGAAATAATAGAGAAAATAGTAATATTGATTAAAAATAAAATTATAATAAACTAAAAAAACTAAAAAATGTTGATATATAAAAATAGAAATTAAGAAAGAGTAATGAAAGAAACTTATAGAAAAGAAGGGAAAAAAAAGAAGAAAATTAAAAAATAATTAAATAATTTTTGGAGAGCCCAGTGGGTTTTCACTCTTATCTCACTTTTAGCTGTGCAGGGTTGGGGGTGGGAGGGCAAGTGGGGAGCAGAAGAGGGAGCAGAATAGCACTGACCTCTTCTCAGTTAGCCTCACACAGCCTTTCCTTCTTCAGATTGAAAAAATAAGAAAAAGCAAACACACACACACACACACACACACACACACACACACGGATAAAGGTGATCACTTTGCCAAACTGGGTGCCCCAGTGAGTGAGTGGGGCACAGCCCCTGGTGATCTTGGCTAAATTACAAGGTGTCTGTGTGGTTTCTTTTTCTAGGGGGCAGGGACTTTTTAAAAAAGAGTTCCATGGCTTTTTGCCTGTGTGGCCAGCCACTTGGCTTCAGTGCCAAGTGAAGAATTTTTGTTTCTTTTTGTCTCCTTTGGAGGGGTTGTCCACAAGAGTGGGGCTGCTTGCTCCTCTGTTAAAAACCTGTAAGACCCATTTCAGCAGCTGGGAGGGTTGGGCTGGGTGCTTAGCATCCTAGGGGATGCAGTTTAAGCTGTGATAGGCATGTTTTTTGGGTGTGTAGTGAGCATGTGCAGACTTTGTTGGACCAGTGAGGTCTCAGAGTTAGTCTTTTTGGGGATGGTTTAATAAAAAAGAAAATGGTGTCCTTCTGTGTGCCACATGTGTGGTGTTTTCTATGCTCAAACACTGGGACCTTCCAGGCCCCACATTGAAAGTTTACAGGTTAATACTTACCAATACGACTCTTCAGTGATGCCTTCCCTCTGCTGAACAGCAGGTGAGCATGGCAAATGGCCACAGGAAAACACCTGGACTTCCAGCTGACCACTGTCACACTAACACAGATAGGAAGAATTCCCAATTTTTTTTTTAAATTGCCAGATGTAATGAGTTTTCCTCTCTTCTGTACAGGGCTCCTGGGCTTGAGGGTAGGGTTGGGGGGTGGTCAGCGTGGTCTCAGCACACTTCACTCCTCTGTGAAAGCCCATGCTCCTGAGGTTTTTCTCCCAGAGCCTTTTTACTATCTGTAGGTTTTAGGACACCCCATTTCCCTAACAGTCTCAATTGGGCTTTCTTCTCTATATCCTCAGCTGTCAGGGTTCTGCTCAGTCAGTTATGTGATGTTTCCCAAGAATGACTCTTCCCCTATCTCTCTGCAACTTTGATGTGATCTGAGAGGCTGTAGACACTGTCCCCCTAATCTTCCCTCTTCCTCATTCTCTCTCATCACACATTTTTGATTACCATCCTCTAAGGATCTCCACAACTAATGGAAAAAAGTCATTCATTTATTTAACAAATACTTATAGCACATGTGCCCCCTTCCAAGTCTGTTCTATACACTAAGGATATAAAAATAAAGATAAAATTGCTCCTTTCCTGAGATTATAGTCCAGTAAGAATAGAGTTAAATAAAAATATATGTTAATATGTTAATGCTTAGGCACAAACTAAGACATCGTAAGAGAAATAAGAGTGAAAGAAGAAAACAGTATTAGAAACAGAAGGGTCATGGGAGGCCCTTCTTATGAGGTTACATTTGAGAAAAGACTTACCTGAAGTAAGGGAGAAGCCAGGAGGATGACAGAGGCAAACAGCATTCCTGACAGAGAAAAGAAGAAGTAGAGAATGATGAGGCAGGAGAATGCTGGGGGAAAAAAAAGGCAAAATTGGGTGCAATAGACTGACAAGGGAGAAAGTTATAGTTCATGTTTACAGTAAGATGGGAGATAAAGAAGCAGCAGCCACTTGGGATATGTTAACCCACTTTAAATACTTGGATTTTACTCTGAATCTGGTTAAGAAGTTGCTAGAGGTTTTGGGCAGAGGACTCAGGATCTGAGAAACATTTCCAAGAATTACTTAGAGTGAAAAATTCATTTTGAAAAAGCAAAATGAGAGAGTGAGAGTGACACAAACTCTCCCACAGTGACCACAGACTAGGCACTGGCTTAGACCAGAGTCAGTGGTGGAGGTGACAAGAATCAGGATGGACTCAGAGTCACATAGCTCTCATCTGAGGAGATATGGCTCTGGGCTGCCAATTTTATCATCCAAATCTTTTCTACTCTTTCAAACTGGGGATGTATATCTGGTGTGAAAGGTTGATGCCTTGTGAAAAGGTTTTAAAAAATCATTTGAAATTAATACATTACTGGGCAAAATTACTAAAAATTGTAGTTTCTCACTGCATCATCTTCAAGACATCAAAATTAGTGTTTTCCAAAATCTCAGTTATGACGTACCAGAGGAAATACTTTTTATGCAAAAATCCCAGGATGTGTGGACATAAGTGGAAATTATTAATAAAATTGACTATTTTCATCACACCCTGTCCATCATTTCTCACACTATTCTTGGAAATAGGCTGCAGGTTTTGCCAGGTGCAGTTATTGCCAAGGGCTCTGACACTTTCTACCCTGTTTTATTTCATTGCAAAATGTTGGTGAATTTTGCAATGAATTTTAAGATCTGGTCCATAGCTGAATTTCTTCCCACACTCTACATTATATGGTTTCTCTCCAGTATGGATCAGCTAGTGAATCTAAAGTCATGATCTCTGATTGGAGCTCTGCCTGCATTCCTCACATTTCTATGGTTTCTCTACACTGTGGGCTTTCTTATGGATTTGAGATATGAACTCTGACAAAAGCCCTTCCCAAATACTCACATTTAGAGGGTTTCTCTCCTGTGTGGAATAGGACATGAACTCAAAAATGGATTTCCATCCTGAAGCTCTTCCCATACTAATCACTTTTGTGTGGTTTTGCTCCTGTGTGAACGCTGTGATGGCCTTGAAAACTTGAACTATAAATGTACCCCTTACCACACTCACTGCGTACATATGGTTTGTCTCCAGTGTGGATTCTCCAATGGGCCTAAAATTGTGAAGGCTGAATGAAGCACTTAACACATTCTACACATTTATAAAATTTCTCTCCTATGTGGACCATTTAATAGATATGAAGATCTGAGCTACAATAGAAACACTTCCCACAGTCTTCACATTTGTACTGCTTCTCTCCTGTGTGGACCATACAATGGATATTAAGTGCCAATCTATGACAAAAGTTCTTCCCACATATGAGAGCTGTTTGGAAAGTATCCAGCCATGTAATATAAAAAACAGAAACATTTATGGCTGGATTTTTTTTCTGGGCAGCCATCTTATATTATATCTGAATGGTTTCTCCCTAGTGCGGATTCTCTGATGTTCCTGAACATGTGAAGCATGAATAAAGACCTTGCTCATTTCTCACAATTATAAACTTTGTCTCCCAATTGTAACTCACAATGAACAGTAGATGCTGATCTATGACTCAAGCTTTCCCCACACTGTTCACATTTAAAAGGTTTCTTTACAGTGTGGACTTCTTAATGAGTTTGCAGACATGAGCTCTGACTGAATTCCTCGCTCCACTCATCACACTTACAGCATTTCTGTGTCAAAGTGAACTCTCTGATGAATACGGAATGCTGAGCAATGGAAGAAGCTTTTCCCCCACTCACTACAAGTATGAGATGTCTCTTCTGAGTGAACTTGTTGATGAAGATCAATGAAGTAGACACCGCTGAATGATTTTTTTACATTAAGTACACTGGTAAGGTTTTGGGCCTGTGTGAGTTATAGATAGTCTTACCTCAACAGGGCTGAGTGACTCACCTTGTTGGGGGAACTGAAAATTCTTTATCATGGACTCTTGATACTTGATTAAGTCATTTGCAATTTGTTGCCAGATCTGGCAGTGGTAATGTTACTCATGTGGTTCTGCTTTTGGAATGGTCTCTAGTTCACTGTGGATTTTTCCACCTGAAAAACAAAAAATTCAGAGAAGTGGACAATTGCAGACTTTGTTCAGCATTTTCAAGATTTTACATTTAGGAGGGAGAAGACTGTAATGAATCAAGGGGATATTTAGGTTGTCTTTTCCATTGTGTAGCATGTTCTCTAGTTTGAATACTTATACCAAGAGGTAGTTCAGGTGGCTGCTATCCATTAAGCATCACAAAACCCATTAGTACAAACCAAGTCTTCTATGTGAGGTACTAGCTAAACATTAAAGACTTACTTTAAAAAATTGATAATATGGTTAAAAGTATTAACCTATGGCTATTTATATTGAATTTCACAGTTAGTATGGAATCTTGCATAGGAAATTATATTGTTAATAATTTATTTAGATAGAAAACTTGCAGACACAATAAAATATGAATCAACTAGATCTTTAAGGAAAAGTGAAAACAATCAAAAGTTCAAATTTTGAATTCATTTAATATATTCTAATATCCAATACCTTGAAATATTAGCACTCATGTGTTCAAAGTATTCTTGGAAATACAGCATGATCTATATCATATTATCTTGATTTTAAAAGATTTGGCAATGATTATAATTTATGACCACTTGTAAAAATTTAAGTTTGCAAATGTGTTTTCTAAAAGATTTACCCTGGTTGATATTCTACACTTTCTATATTTATACAAAGTTATCTAAACACCTGGTAATTATTTTTTAATAAACTTTTTCACTCATTTAAAAAGTACTCTTAAAATTCAACAATAAGAAAACAAAGAACTTGATTAAAAATGGGCCAAGACCTTAAGAGAAACCACCCTTAAGGATACATACAGATGACAATTAAGTATATTTAAATATGCTCCATCCCTTAAGTCATCAGGGCACTACAATTTCAAACAAAAATGAGATACTACAACACACCTATTAGAATGATCAAAATACAGAACACTGACATTACCAAATACTGACGAAGATATGGAGCAAGAAGGACTCTTCATTTATTGCTAAATGTGAAATGGTATAGCCACTTTGGAAGACAGTTTGGTGGTTTCTTATAAAACTAAACATACTCTTACCATACAAGCCAGCTATTGTACTTCTTGGTATTCACCAGAAAGAGTTAAAATTTAAGGCCACACAAAAACCTGTTCACAGATGTTCATAGCAGCTTTATGTATAATGACAAAACTTGGAAGCAACCAAGATGTTCTTCAGTACATGAACAGATATACTGTAGTATATTTATACAATGAAACATTGTTCAGTGAAAAAATAAATAATCTATGAAGCCATGAAAAGATATTGAAGATAGGTAAATACATATTACTAAGTGAAAGAAGCCAATCTGGAAAAACTACATACAACTATAATACATTCTTCAAAAGGCAAAAGTATGGGGATGATTTAAATTTCAGTGGTTGGTAGGCATTAGGGGAAGGAAGGGATGACAGGTGGAGCAGAGAGGAGTTTTAGGACAGTGAAAATACTCCGTATAATACTATAATGGTGGTTAGAAATCATTATACATTTGTCCAAAACCATGAAATGTATGGCAACATCAAGCATGATCTCTAACATTAAGTATAGACTCTAGGTTATAATGACATCTCAGCCTAGGTCCATGAAATGTATTTGGTGTGGGAGGTTGATAATGTAAGAGGCTGTAGATCTATGGGGGTAGAAGATAAATGGGGTATCTTGTATCTTCCACTTAATTTGACTCTGACCTTAAAACTGCTCTAAAAATAAAGTGGTTTTTTTTTTAAAATAGGAAGTACTTCTCAAAAAATGTTTAATAAAGAGAAATTCACTCCATTTCCTGTGGGAATAACTAATTAATAGCTGTTTCCTCTTTAGCACTACTGGACATACGATAGATAACCTCTATATAACTTTGCCTTGGGTCATTTTATTGGAATGTTATGTCACTGTCAATGTGAGCAGAATGTCTAGAATGACTTCCAGGTTTGGAAGCAAATATGTAATCATACACAGTTTAAACATCTAACCATATACAGGCTAAAACTTACCATAAAGCAGTTCCTACTAGCAAGTTTTCTTCATAAAAATAAAAGTGACATGCAGATAACATATGTTCTTCTAAATCCTGAGCATAATTCAGATGGCTACAAAAGAAAGTGAAACAGAGGAATATAATCTTTTACAATCAAGACAGAGCTCAGGAGAAGGAACAGATAAGGTCATGGAATAAACTTGGAAAGCAAACTCTAGAATGGGAATTAGATCCTGCCAGGAACTCTTCTCACACAGACACATGATAGTTCTTCACATCTTGTAGGTCTCTGCTCAAAGTCAGCCCACTAATGAGGACTCTTTACCAACCAATAGAAAATAAAAAATCTTGTCCTCACTCAATTCAGTCTTGCAACTTCCACACTCTTTGTTAATGTTCTACATAGCACTTGTTACCATATGACACACTAAGCCATTTGATGTTTAATGCATGCATTTCTCACCACAATGCAGCATCAAAGTAGGAAGCATTGTACACCTTGTACACTGAACATATTTCATACTCTGTTGTTTTATAAACACCACCAACACTGTGCCTGAAATACAGTGAGTACTCAACAAATGCATTCTGAATGAATAAATGAACCCCAGTTTGACTTTTTTGATGAGTGTTGAAGTCAAACCCTTGAAGGATTTGGTCTTGTATTTTTTTCAAGTAAGGTATTTGAAATAGAAATGAGGCAGAATACTACAGGTTTGCTGAAAACCTGAAACACTGGACCAGACACAGAGGTAAAAGAAGCATGATGCTAATGATAAATCAAAGGTGGCAAAAATTCCTTGCAGTTAAAAGGAGGCAAGTGGGCCTATCACTGGTCCTACTGAAACTTTTGGACCTACTCTTTGAAAACAGTGTGGAAAAATATTGGTTGTGGATGAAAAAAGCCTATCACAACTGTTTTTCCAACTGAAAACTCCTGCCCTCTACTGAACTATGAAATAAATTTATGTTAGTCATAAGCATTCAGAAAGAGACCCAGGATAGAAACTATAAGAGTGCCATCTCTAAAAGAAAATAGACCCTTACATGCAATGGCTATGAAAATCATAGGGATACTTCTACTACACATGAAATGTTTGTTCTGGATACAGTGAAGGATGTGTAGCTTGCTATGGTTCATGATAAAATAAATCTTGAAAACTTTTCTTTTAGAAGTTACTTAGTCCTTAATTAAAGAAATCATTCAAATGGAAAAGTAACTTCTAAGAGTAGAATCTTGAAAAATTGTTACTCAGTGAGTATGTACTTCCTGGTAAGTAATATAGTTTATTACATGCTTAATAAATTGCCCCTTAAAAATTGTTGTGTGAGGGGCAACAGGGAGTCTCACTGAAAATTCTGAACAGAAAGTTTGCTGATTCTTTGCATGCTATAATGTTCTCTGATTAAGGAAATACCAAGTCTTTATAAAAATCAAGAAAAAATTGTATGAAATCTATATTCTTTAACATTGGTTAAGTAGCCAAATTTGTAGAAAACAAAGGCACCACAGATTTTTGAACCAGAGATATAGGTGGTGTTCATGTGTGTGCATCATGTTACTCTGAGTCACCTTAAATCTTACTCCTCTAGGACAGAAAGTAAAAACATGGGGCAGTGACAAGGACAGAAACTTTGAAAGAGGTGAATGGCCTGCAGATGAAAAAGGCAGATTGCAAACTAATGCATGTCTGACACTGTAGAAAACAGTTATTTTTTTCTTGAGTGAAGGAGCTATCTGAGAATTAGATATCAGGACACTGATTTCAAAAGTATTCTCCTCAGAAACAAATTCACCTCTATAGAAGACTCCAGGAAAGCCACAGGGAATGCTTGTTATTTGGTCTGGTCACAACCACAATGCTTACAAGTTTCCCTGGAATAGGGATCAGGTGTACATGCATGAGGACACAATCATGTTAAGAACACTTAAGGGAGTAATTGAAATATAGGCAACTGGATCAGCATTTGTCAGAACAACAAATGCTTCACAACATCCTTTGTTCACTCTGGTTTGCACATGACCTAGAGCAGAGGTGTCCCATCTTTTGGTTTTCCTGGGCCATGTTCAAAGAAGAATTGTCTTGGACCACATATAAAATACAGTAACATTATTGATAGCTGATGAGCTAAAGAAAATTTTCATAATGTGTTATGGAAGTTTACAAATTTGTGTTGGGTCACATTCAAAGCCATCTTAAGCCATGGATTAGACAGTCTTGACCTGGAGCTATCAGTCAACAAATATGTACAGACACCCGTTACATACCAGATTATTCTAAGCACTAAGGATAGAGCAATAAACAAAACAGATAAAATTCTTCATTCTGGGGGCTTATACTCCAATGAGAAAAAAGAGGATAAGCAAATAAACAGAAATATATCAGACACATTAAAGGGTAGAACAAGGACAGTAGACAAAGGATGGTGTTTTACACAGGGTGATCAGTGAAGGCCACCCTCCTGAAATTAAAACTGAGCAGAAACCTCAATGAAGTAAAGAGGCAATAGGAGGATTTTAGGTCAAAGAGTATGCCTCACAGAGAAAAGGTAAATAAGTGCTCTGAGGCAGAAGTACCTGTAGTAGACAGAATGAAGTGTTCTCAAAAGAATCCATGTTCTAATTTTTGGAATCTAGAATACGTTAGGTTACATGGGAACAGGGAATTATGTTTGCTAATCAGCTGACCTTAAAATGACAGATGATCTTCTATTATCCAAGGGGGCCCAATGTAAGCAAATGTCCTTCAAAGGGCAAACATGATCACAGAACAGGTAGAGAATCACTGGTGCTGGCCAAGAAGCAGAGGAAGGGGGCAACAAGGTAAGAAATGTGGGGAATCTCTACAAACAGAAAAGACATAAATTCTGCCCTAGAGCCTACAAAAAGAAATACAGATGTGCTGACACCTTGGATAAGCATGTGACACACCATACCTATAGAACTGTATGATATTCAATGTCTGTGGTTTTATGCCATAATGTCTCTGGCAATTTATTATAGCAGCCACAGGCAATCAAGCATCCCTGGCTGGTCTAAGAATTAGCATGGGGGACAAGATGGGTGAAAGAGCCAGAGGATGAAAGATCTATTTAGAGAAGGAGTGGGGATGCAGAGCAGACCTTTTGAAAATTCCAGAAGCCACTTGAAGTGGTGTTCAGAAAAATAAGAAGTCATAAAAGGAGCTGAGGAGAGAAATGGCCATTTGACTTATATTCCATAAGTCTTCCTTGAGTGCTATGTGGAGAACAGAACTAAGGAGCGAAGAGTGGAAGGAGGAAACCATCATGAAGGTGCATTAAATAACTCAAGAAAGGTTTGGTGATTTAGACCTGATGTCAGCAAAAGGGGTGGAGAGAAGCAGACCACATGGAAGAATGTCTACAATGACTCTTATCAGCTTGGTTTTCACCTGATTTCTCTTCTCTTTGGATTACTATTATCTTCCAAAAAGACTTCTCTCCTTTTCTAAGTGGAATATATAAATGAACATATTTTAAGTGATGACATCCTGGAACCATGCAATGACATTTAAAATGAATACAATAGGGGTATAATTTACTGCAAATTTAGATTCCTAATTGTACATAGATCAATTAATCCAAACCAGTATTTTCTAAACATTTTTCAAAAATCACTTATTTGAAAAAATGCAAATATCTATCTCAAGACCAAGACAGACATGCATCAAAATGTATTACAAAAACCTATTTCTAATCAATGTCAATTTTCATGAAATCTTTCACTGATTCTTACATCTCTCAGGCAATTGGCCACAGTGTTTGATTCAGGCATTCTGTTCTGTTTGTAAAATTAGTATTTTCTACCTCATTGTATTTCATTAAAAACTGTTGGTACAATAGTCAGGTCCACAAATTCAGGTGACTATTTCAAGACCCCCAGAGCCTTGAGGACCTAGGACATAAAGCCAATCCAGGAACCTGACATTCAGTAAAAGAGGACACCTGCTTCACCCACTGAGACCAGGCTCCTGAAGTTCTCCAGCATCACATCCTGGCACAGCTTCCTCTGGGTAGAGTCTAGCAGCCCCAGATCCTCCTCTGTGAAAGCCACAAACACATCCCTGAATGTCATAGCCACCTACAATACCAAACACATCTAATCACAATACAATCAATGGTCACTTAAAAAGAGACAACATTGAGAAGGTGGAGAGGATGGTGGGAAGTGGTTCCAGATTGTGAAGGACTTACCCAACTTGTAGTTCTATCAGCCCTTCTCCTTTTATCCTCACAATGCCACACTGGTTACCTCAGCCTTCTTAAAGTTGTGGCAATGACAGCAGTCCTCGTATATTTATCATGTACCCTCATTGAATCTACTTACAAGTAACCCCCAGGAACCCTAAATATGCATCCTAGATGAAGCATACTTTACTTTTCAGTGAATACCACCAATTGTCCCCCAAAATGTTTACTAATTTAGTCCTAACATATTTGATAATACCAACCTTCTTCCTCTCACCCATGCGAATCTTGGATGATATCACCTTTCTTCAATGTCTACAAAACTAAAAAGCTTTTGGAAATCTGTGGGAAACAGTTATGTAGGCTGTCCCATGTAAACAGAAGCCACACATGACATCTCTTACTTGTAGCTTCAGCATCATGCTCTGGAGCCAGGTTGACTCAACGAGCATCCCAAGGATCTATCCCTTATGAGCTGTGTGACCTTGGACAAGTTTACCTGCATGCTTGAGTTTCCTCTCTGTATAATGGTCCTTATATAACAGAATTCTTTCCATGATTCAACAAGAATATATCTACAAAATTTGGGACAACGTGTAGCACAAAGTGCCTCATTGCTATTGTTCTTAATTTTTCTTCTTATCATTATTAACATCTATTTTGGGTGACATTGATTAGTAAAAATTACATAGGTCCCATGTGTACAATTCTACATTACATCTTCTATGTGTTGTATTATGTGTTCATCATCTAGAGTCAGTTCTCTTTCCATCACCATATATTTGTGTCCCTTCTCCTTCACCCTCTACCCCCTTACCCTCAGGTAACTACTAAATTATTGACTTCATTTATGAGTTTTGTTCCTTTGTTGCTTTCAATTTATGTTAACAATCAAACTAGATTTCTCTATTTCTTTCCCTCATTTTACCCACTCTCTAATTCCTCCTCCCATCTTAAAGAAGTTTCTCTAACATTCTTGGCAGTACTGGTTTGGTGGTGATGTATTCCTTTAACTTTTTTTTATCTGGAAAACTCTATCTGCCTTTCAATTTTGAATGCTAGTCTTGCTGGATACATTATTCTTGGTTGTAGATCCTTGGTTTTTACCACGTTGACTATTTTCTGCCAATCCCTTCTGGCCTTGTCAACTTTCTGGTGAGAAATCAGCTTCAAGTTGAATAGGTGTCTCTTTATAAGTTACTACTTGAATTTTTCTTGGAGTTTTTAGAATTTTCCCTTTTTCTTTAATTTTTGCCATTTTAATTATGATGCGTATTGGTGTGTTCTTCTTTGGGATCACCTCATTTGGGATTGTCTGTGCATTTTGGACTTGTATGTCTATTTCCTTCAGTAGTTTAAAATTTTTTTCTGTCATTATTTCTTCAAATAATTTTTTGATCTCTTGCTTTTCCTCTGTCTCTTCTGGAAGACCTATGATGGTAATATTCTTCTGCTTAAAATTGTTTCAGAGGAATCTCAAAGCATCCTCATTTTTCTGGATTCTCATATTTATCTGTTTTAAATGGGTGTTTTCTGCTGGCTTTTCTTGCAAATCGCTGAGTTGTGCTTCTATTTTATCTAGCTTGGTGACTTGTATTCCATTCTTCATTTCAGTTAATGTAGTCATTATCTCTCTCTGGTCCTTTTTAATGGTTTGTAAGTCTTCTTTAATGCTTGCTATCTTTATGTTGAAGTTATCATTCAGTTCCTTAAGCATTTTTATAATTCTTGTGTTGAGCTCTGTTTCTGATGGGTCATCTGTCCTCATCTCTTTAATTCTCTGGTTTCTCATATTTGCAGCCTCTCTGGATTCTACCAATTGTAGTTGGTGTTTGCTGCTGATACTGGGCAGGCAGAGGTCTGTGGGGGAGGGGTATTTGTGGCTTTGTTTTCTTCCTGTGGCTCTGGGCATTGTGCAGAAAGTTTGGGCGTGATTACACCCTTGTGTTCTGGGTTTGCCCCGTGCAAGGATTCTGCCCTGAGCTTTGGGGTCAGTCCTCTTTGCTGGTCTCTCAGGTCTTCCTGGTTGTGGGCTGAGAAACACTTGCAAAACCCCTTCTCTCCTTCTCCTTGCTGATCAAAGCAGCTCCTTGTTGCCCATTCACTCCCCCCACCCTGGGAACCAGAGTAAAGACTGGCTGCTGCATTTTGCAGACAGGTCTACACCTCCTGGTACCAAAGTGAGGTTGTTACAGAATCTCATGTCCTACTTGTGGGCCCCCTTTCCTCTGTTCCACAGCCTGACTGAGGACCAAAGAGCTCTCCCGTTGTCTTCTTCCTCCTCCCTCCCCCAGCAGTAATGTTCCAAGTGGGGACTTGCTTGGCCGTGTCCCCACTTTTCTCCTTGTATTTCTCCTTTGTTTAACCTCTGCCCACCTGCGTTGAGGTATAGGTGTTTTATTGGTTGTAATCTCCAGAGCATTTCTTCAGAGCTTCCTCTCATGCCGCCATTTTGTTGTGTCTCTATTTCATTTCATTTCATTTCATGGCTGAATATTATTCCAGGGAACTGATGATTTACATTTACCGGTTCTAAATAATGAACATTTACTTCTACATATATTTTCTCATTTTTACTAATTATGCAATGTATGCCATTTTATGTAGATTTACTTTTTTCTTGATTGTTTTTCTTTTGCTTGAATCTTTCAAGAGAATACAAACACTCTGATTCTTCACATGACAGCCAAGAGCAGGTTACATGATTTTGGTAATCTGATTAGGAAGAATGATTCATTTTATTATTCTCACTAATTTGGTTATAAATAAATATCATTACCTTTTCAAGTGTTTATTAACCAGTTCTATATAATCTTTTAAACATTCCTATTCATATCCTTTGTTCATATTCCATTGGGTTTTTTCTTTATCCTATGCATAAGATACTTATTATGGATGTTGTCCTTTTTTTTGGCATTTGTGTGGTAAATATTTTTGCTTGAGGCTGTTATTTTTCTGGTAATATCATGTAAGTTTTCTTTTGCCATAGAGAAATTAGAAGATTTTATACAACTATAGTGCTAATTGCTGTCTTTGTGTGTCAGGAGTGCTGATCATCTGTTTGCTACCATTCCTGGCCCTTGGTTTCCTGTGAAAATCTGAGCACTTGTTTATATTTTATGTGTTTAAGATGAAGATGATACACAAATTTCCTCATTGAGGTCTCTGAGGATTAAATGCTATAACAGAATGCAAGTTACTGGGATGACTTCTGGTATCTCTGGAAATAAAGAAAATTCACAAAACAATCCAATAAATAAAATGTACATAAGGCATGACATAGACATGGAAAACCAGAATCTATGTCTTCCTGTGTGAAAACCTTCGATAGTATTTGCGTGAAGCAGCAGTGAGAGTATGCTGTGTCATACTTATATTTGAATAGTCTACCTAGAAAATAGTCAACTTGACACATCTAATATTTTATACAGGACAAGAAATTGGCAGATTGTTTTCACAACTGCTTTTGGATAAAAGGTTTTATATTATACAGTCATCACTGCAGTGTTGCTAAAACCAATAAAATTCTTCATAAAGATTTGAAGTACAGCATAAGGAATATAGTGAATAATACTGTAACAACTATGTATAGTGTCATGTAAATGCTAGATTTGTTTATCACTTCATAATTTATACAAATGTTTAATCACTATGCTGTATATGTGAAACTAATATAAAATAATATTGAATGTCAACTGTAATTGAAAAGTAAAAACAAACAAACAAATAAAAAAAAACCAATAATATTCCTAAACAATCTAAATGTTGATGAATGGGAAGTAGTTAAAAATTAAAAGGTACATCAATTCAATGGGAATGTGATGTAATCTGAAAATAAATATCACCATATAATATTAGAGGAAAAAAGTCAAAATGTAAAATTAGATGTATACAATGAATACAAATATCATTATAAACATATATAAGAAAAAATATATGAGACAATAGGAATCACCAAATGCCAATAATTTTTCAGTAGGAAAGTAGTAAAGTGAGTAAGTTACTTACTTCTAATAATTCTTCTACTCCATAAAGTAAACTAATAAAATAAAACAAAAACAAAAAGCAAATACAAAGTAAACCCAAAAGGGAGAAAGTAAGACCTGGGAGGACTAAAGGTCAAATTCCTGTTGTTTTGCTTAAGTTGTCCTAAGAAAAGTTTGTGACAATGATTAATGAGATAAAATTTTAGAAATAAAAGGTAAGTCCTACTCAACTTAAATATAGTAACTCTTTCTTATACTTTTTGGGCTGTGCCAAGATCTGTGTCATACAGAGAGGCAGACCTGTGGCTGGCTGTGCTTGTGAAGGCAGAAGAAAAGACATGAAGGAGTGGCCTGAATGCTGCTCATTCACATAGATAATTATTGTGAATTAGCACATGAATATTAATGGCAGCATTATTTATAACCTAAAACTGGGAACAATTGAAATGTTGAACTATGGGTGAATGAATAGACAAATTGTGGCATAATCATACAGTGGAGTATTATTTGACTATTAAAAGGAATAAACTGCTGATTATGCCATGGCATGTATGAACCTTGTAAAACTTCTGGAAGGTGCAAAGAACCAGTCACAAAAGATGACATACTGTATAATTTGCATTTATTGATATGCCCCAAATAAGCAAATATATGGAGACAGAAAGTAGGTTAGGGGTAGCTTGGGTCTCTGGAAAGTGAATGGCGTTAAGACATATACTAGTGGGCAAATTAAATCTAAGCTGAATAATTGCAGTGGTTACACCATTCAGCAAAGTTAGAAATCATTGATTTGTACACCTAAAGGGGGTGAATTCTGTGATATGTACAATATACCTCAAATTGGTAAAAAAAATGTTTGTTAATTCCTATGTCATTTAAATTAGTAAAACTAATTTATGGATTCTGAGACCACATTGATATAATATTTATATTTAAATTAATGAATAAGTAAGTGAGAGAAAAGGGGAAGCTCGTCTTTACAGTTGAATGCTCACTAAGAAATGTATCTCACCACAAAAAACTTTACTGAGTTTGGAAATAAAATGGTATCTTTACAATAGAGAAATATGACACACATCATCCTATTCTAGTGAACAAAGTTGAGTTTACCAACATAGGGACAATGTGCCATACTTTGGCTCCTGTTAAGTTGCAATGACAAGAATACCTCACCATTTCCGTGAAATCACTGTCGACAATGTATAATCTTAATCTAAACACAGAATATATCAGATAACCCCAAATGTAAGTCTTTCTCCAAAATAACCTGCTTCTATAATCTTCAAAAACATCAAGAACAGAGAAACTTGCCAGGAGGGAACAAAATGGTGGCATGAGAGGGATTTCCAGAAAACTCCTCTGGAGATTACAACTAATTAATCACCTATACCTCAACCAAGGACCCTCTACACATTGTACAATCACAGCTAAGAAATCCACTCCTGGCATTAAGGCACCTATAGGTGGGCAGTGGGTTAAAAATAAATAAATAAAGGGAAGAGCCCGAACTTGACTGTCCTGGTCCCTACTTGGAACTCTACCACTGGGGGATGGAGGAGGAAGAAGATGAGTGTTCTGAGCCTTACTTGGTCTGTGGGACAGAGGAAAGGAGGTCCACAGGTGGGAAGTGAGATACTGCACCCACCTCACTTTGACCCCAGGAGCTGCAGACCAGTCCACAAACCCCAGTGGCTGGACTTCACTCTGGTTCCCAGAGGAGAGAGAGTGGTTGGGCAGTGAGGAACTGCAATGTGAACTCTCCAATTGGGAAGGAGAAGGAGAGAGGGGGCTTTGTGCGTGTTTCTCAACCCACAACCAGGACATTTTGAAAGAACAGCATACAGGATAGCTTACCCCAAAGCTCAGGGCAGAATCCGTGAGCATGGCAAACCCAGAACAGAAAGGTGCAATCACAGCCAAACTTGCTGCATGACCCCCAAAGCCATGAAAAGGAAACAAAGCCCCAAATGCCCCACCCCATGATCATGATGCCAACCTCCAGAAATTTAAAAGCCCACTTTCACTCCATGTAACATGGAAGCAACCCTAAACTTTCTAAAAAAAAAAAAAAAAAAAAGAGGTCAGAAGAGGTCTTGATTTACCTAGTGGAATGTGGTGATCAGAGAGACCAGGGACCCTGAAGCAGGACCTCTGATGCTAACCTGGGAACCTGACCACTCCTCAAGATGTAACACTAAAAAGGAGAAATCATCATCCAACATCATATCTAAACACTCTTTTTTGATTTAGATTTGTACAATCTTTTTTAGTAACCCAAATGTTTCCTTTAGTAAGGTCCTAGTATTTTTATTTTAAAAGAGCAACAGGAGATTAACAACAAAATGGCAGCATTAGAGGGGCCTCTGAAAAAATCCCCTAGAGATTAAAACTAATAAAACATTTATGACTCAACCAAGGACTCTCACAATCAAAGCTAAGAAACTTGCTCATTGCAATAAAATACCTGCAGGTGGGCAAATAATTAAATGATGGACAAATAAATAGGAAAGTGCAGAGACATAGGCCACATGTGGGTCTCCACTTGGAACTCTACTGATGTGGGAGGGAGGAGGAAATAATCAGTGGATGAGCATTCCAAACCCCACTATAGACCTCACTCAGTTTGCAGAACACAGAAAAGGAAGCCCAGAGGCAGGGGCATGACATACCACAACCAGACCTCACTTTGGCCCCCAGGAAGTACAGACCAGATTTGTAAGATGCAGTGGTCTGACTTCACTCCAGTTTCAAGAATAGGGGGAGTAATGGAGTGGTGAGGAGCCTCAGAGGGACCTCGCTCTGGCCAGGAAAGAGAAGAGAAGGGGCTGCAGGCACATTTCTCAGTCCACAACTTGTATGATGTGAAATATTAGCATACAGGACAGCTGACCCCAAGGCTTAGGGCAGAGTCCTTGGGGCAAACTGAGAACAGAAAAGTGAAAGCTCACTACTACTTACAAGACTTCACAGCCCCAGGCAGAAAACAAAGGCGTGATTCCCGGTCACCCGCCCTCTACAAACCATGGCACAACCTTGCTCCAACCCAGGAAGAAGAGAGAGGAGGCTGTGGATGCACTTATTGACCCACAACCAGTCTGGTCTGAGAAAACAGTGTACAGGACAAAATCCAAGGCTCAGGGCAGAGTCCTTGGGGCAAACCAAGAAGAGAAAGGCATAATTTTGCCCAAACTACCTGCTTGACATTGCATCCCCAGGAAGAAATAAAGACCCAAATGCCTCTCCCCCACAGACTTCTGCCGGCCAAGTATCAGCAGTGAAAACCAAAGAAACTGCAGCAGTGAGTGTCAGGTTAAGGAGAAAAATATCTACAAATAAAGAGGCTGCTAAAGTAAGTAACCAGAAAAAGGGAGTGCAAAATAAATCTGAACAATAGGTACTAAAAGTAAACTAGATGGGGATAAATGACCCATCAGAAACAGAACTCAAAACAATGATTATAAAAATGCTAAGGGAACTTGATGATAATTTCAACAGAGAGATAGCAAGCATAAACGAAGACACACAAACCATTATACAGGACCAGAGAAAATGATTACATTAACTAAAATAAAGAATTGAATAAAAGTCACCAAACTAGATGAAGCAATAGAAATGCAAAGCAGTGATTTTCAAGAAAAGCCAGCAGAACACACTTAATCAGAACAGCCAATAGAAACTCCCCCACCAAAGAATGGTTTGAGATTTCTCTGGGACACCATCAAGCATAAAAATATTTGCATCATAGGCCTACCAGAAGGTGCAGAGAAAAAGCAAGGGATCAAGAAATTATTTGAAGAAATAATGACTGAAAAATTTCCTGACTTGACAAAGAAAATAGACATACAAGCCCAGGAAGCACAGAGTCTCAAACAAAATGATCCCTAATGGGAACACATCAAAATACATCATAATTAAAATGGAAAATGTTAAAGAAAAAGAGAAAATTCTAAAAATAGCAAGAGAAATGCAAATAGTAACTTATAAGAGGACACCCATTTCACTCTCAGCTGATTTCTCATCAGAAACTTTACAGGACAGAAGAGAATGGCAGAAAATATTCAATGTGATGAAAATCAATGATCTTCAACTAAGAATAATGTATCCAGCAAAGCTAGCATTCAAATTTGAAGGATATAAACAAGCTAACGGAGTGTATTACCTCCAAACCAGTATGACGAGGAATGTAAGATACTTCTTTCAGATGAAAGGAGAGATGGGAGAGTGGGTAAAATAAGAGAAAGGGATAGAAAAGTTTATTAATACAAGGCAATAATCAAGGAGATATAGAGTATAACATGGGAATATAGACAAGAAGGTTGCAGTAACTTTGTGTGTGTTAGATGTGTACAAAATTCATAGGGGTAAGGAGAGGAAATCTGGAGGGCTTAGTAAAAAAAAAGGAAGAAAAGAAGAACAAATTCATAGTCAGTGAATAGTCACAGGGATAGGAAATGCAGTATAGGGCATATAGTATAGGGCATATTACAACATTGTAATAACTATGTATAATGCTTGAGGGGAACCAGCTATATCAAAATGAGGCCTTAGTAAGTTATATAAATGATCCATCACTGTGCTGTGTGCCTGAAATCATTATAATATTGCATATAAAATATAATAAAAATGAATAGAACAACATGAAAGAGCAACTGGGAGCACAGAAAGATTTAGGTACAACAAGGTGGAAGTGTGCATAGAAGTTGTGTGGAAGAGGATAGATCAAGCTGAGATCACCAAGTCCTATCAAACCCTGTGATACAGGACCTGAGCCTATTCCACTCAGGACTCCAGCACTGTCCCAAACACCTAGAGGCGCCGCTGACCTCACCCCTTGATACAGGCATTCTTCATAAAGGATTCTTTTCCCCTAAATCAATCACTGGTGGGCTGCAGGCCCTATGTACATATCCAAAAAATTCAGAAAGGTCTGGGAGATGCATAAATAGATGCACTACTTCCATGGAAAAGACTGTGGCAATCTCACATTCTGGGAACCGAAATGCCAACTTTTGGACTACACTTCACAGAATCCACCAGATCTGCCTGCCTGAGCAAAAATGCTCATGACTACAAAAAGGCATCTCACTACAAATCCTGAAGGACAAAGGAAAAACTTCTACTTATACTCTCACCCTCCAGGAAAAAGTGTAGCAACTACAGGAAGCTCCTTGATCATACTTCCCACATTGCTGGAGTGGAGAGAATTTCACAGTCCCTATCTCAAGGGTGGTGATGTGAATTCCTGCACTGAGAGTTAACTTTATCTTTCACTGAGACCATGACAAAAACATTCCAAAGACATGATTTTTGAAGTTGAGATGCCTCCAATTATGACAGGAGATTGTTGGAAAGGGAACAAGTGAGGAGATACAATCTTCAAAAAATTAACCAGGCATGACTGTTTAGGGGACACTAGATAATTGAAAGGAGGCTAAAACTGAAAGTTTAAAAACAGCTGAGGTAGAATGATTTGATGAAGAGCAAGGGAGGTGCCAGGCCCTACTCCAGACCCTTTGGAACCACTAGTTTGGCAGAAAAAAACAACCTGAGAGGGAGAAAGTGGAAGTCTGTCCTCTTGGAAATGTGCTTTGCCCTATTTAAACTTTTCATTTCAGTTATTATTATCCATATTTTGGAGGTGAAAATGCCAATTTCAGAGAATAATTGATCCCCTATCTCAAAGCAAGTGTAATGGAAGAAGAGTTTGGCATTGGAGTCATTCTGGCTCTTCAAACCTATGATTCAGGGAGCATGTTTTAGTATTAATTTTTTTCCTTTCTATTTTCTGGTTCAAATATCTTTATGATAGTTAGCACTTTTAAAACACATTACTAGAAATGAATTAAAATAGTATAGAGCAAAATTTAAGGACAAAAGGCACCTAGAATCCTTCTCCTTGAAAATTATCAATTCTTTTCTCCCTATAACATACATATTGGCAGCAAATATACACATTTGTTTATATAAATGAAGTCCCATGTTCTGTATAAATTTTTTTTAAAAACTCAAGATAAGGTAGACATTTTCTAATGTCAGTCACTAAAAACTACTTTCTTACAAATGATTGCTGTATAATATTGAAGTGAATGGATTGCAAACTAATAACCAAACAGCCCCTAATATCTGAAAGTTGGAGTGCAACTCACAGCTAGACCATGTTATTCTCATTTGGGGCATAAAAGAATCATGGAATAATATTTTCAAATGAGGGTTTTCTGAGACAATGGCACAGTGAGAAAAAACTAAGCCCATTTATAATTTTTTTTAGACAGAAAGAAACAAGTTCACTGTTTACCTACACAATGCCAAACACCCCCTTTTCTTGGCTAAATGCCTGACTGCTATTTCTTTACACTTAACCCTTTATCCGTGTTCTAATCTGCCCTCCCAAATTAACTTATTGTGATACTCAATATTAGATTTGTTGCTGCTCTCTGATACCATCCAGTCTAGAATGAATCCTGTTTTTTCAGGTTTTCTCCAAACCAGAAAGCAAGAATCCAGTCATTTCAAAAAAGTCAAATTATTTCCACTCAGTACAGTCACATTGGTACATAACCAATATTCCCTTTGGGGAACTTTGGGGCAAAGATTAATAGCACTGAGTTTTGCAGCATTTTCTACCCTCAAGAGGACTTGGCCTCCCCTTCATCCAGGAAATTCTGGCAACATCATGGAATTGATTTAGGAACTGTGACTGTTTTTGGTGGTTCAAGTGAGACTTCAGTTTACTTGACCTAAAACTTTTCCACTTATATAGATTTAAAAAAAGTAGTAATCTTACCATCTATTAATTTACTAGGAACACCAAGATCAACAACACAAAAAAAGGTCAAGAAATCAATGCATAATGACTTGAAGCTTTAAGGTGGAATTTGAAACCATGAGCTCATTCGCTTTCCCACTTTCTGCAGCATGGTGAGAATCAACAAGTAAAGCCCATTATACTTGACAGTTTAACCAATATGTTCTAAGGTAACAACTCATGGTAATCCAGAACCTTGGCTTAAAGGGTTATTTCACTAGGACTATCAACTATGTTCTTCCATATACTTTTTTTAATGTAAGTTTTCACATCTTTTTCTTTTTAATTCATTTTTATTGTTAGACTTATTGGGGTGACATCTGTTAGCAAGGATTACATAGGTTTCAGGCATACAATTCTACAGTGCACTGTCAACTTTTTGTGTAAGTTCACCACCTAATGAGACTTCTTTTTCCATCACCTTATATTTAGCTTCCCCCCTCCCTCTCCCACTCCTTCCCCTTTCTCCCCTCCCTATCCTACTCATCCCCAAATAAACATTAAACTATTGATATTGTGTCCATGGGTTTGTTTGTTTGTTTGTTCTTTGTTGCTTTCAGTTTTATATTCCGCATATGAGTGAAGTCATACAGTTCCTTGTTTTTTCTGTCTGACTTATTTCACTAAGCATGATGATCTCCAGGTCTATCCATTTTGTTGCAAATATTTCATCTTTTCTTATAGCTGAGTAATATTCCATTGTGTATATGTACCACAGCTTCTTTGTCCAGTCATCTGTCACAGGGCACTTTGGTTGTTTCCATGTTTTGACCACTGTGAACAGCGCTGCGATGAACATTGGGGTACATAAGTCTTTGTGGACAAAGGTTTTCAAGTTTTTTGGGTAGATACCCAGAAGAGGGATTGCTGAGTCATATAGTAACCTCATGTCCAATTTTCTGAGGAACCTCCATACCATCTTCTATAGTGGCTGTACCAGTTTGCATTCCCACCAGCAGTGTGCAAGAGTCCCTTTTTCTCCACATCCTCTCCAGCACTTGTTATTCCTTGTCTTGTTGATAACAGCCATTCTAACAGGTGTGAGGTGGTATCTCATTGTGGTTTTGATTTGCATTTCCCTGATAGCTAATGAGGATGAGCATTTTTTCATGTCTGCTGGCCATTTGTATTTCTTCATGGGAGAAGTGTCTGTTTAGGTCCTCTGCCCACTTTTTAATTGGGTTGTTTGGTGTTTTGTTGTTTAGTCTTATTAGCTCTTTATATATTTTAGGTATTAGACCCTTATCTGATGCATTATTTGCAAATATTTTCTCCCATTCAGTTGGCTGTCTCTTTGCTTTGTTGATGGTTTCTTTTGCTGTGCAGAAGCTTTTTAGTTTGATATAGTCCCATTCATTTATTTTTGCTTTTACTTCCCTTGCCTTTGAGGACAGGTTCATGAAGTCTTCCTTGAGTCCTAGGTCTATAAGTTTAGTCCCAATGTTTTCTTCTATACAGTTTATTTTTGCAGGTCTGATATTAAGATCTTTAATCCATTTTGAGTTAATTTTTGTATATGGAGAGAGTTCACTGCTTAGGTTCATTCTTTTGCATATGTTTTTCCAGTTTTCCCAGCACCACCTACTAAAGAGGCTGTTTTTTCCCCATTGTATGTTTTTTGCTCCTATATTGAAAATTATTTGTCCATAAATTTGTGGATTTATTTCTGGGTTTTCAGTTCTGTTCCATTGGTCTATGTTTCTGTTTTTCTGCCAATACCAAGCTGTTTTGACTACTGATGCTTTGTAATATAAATGGAAGTCAGGGAATGTAATGCCACCAGCCTTATTCTTTTTATGTAGTATTGCTTTGGCAATTCGATGTCTTTTATGGTTCCATATAAATCTGGTAATTCTTTTATCTCTTTCATGAAAGTATGATTGTGGGATTTTAATGGGTATTGCATTAAATCTGTAGATTGCTTTGGGCAGAATGGCCATTTTAACAATGTTAAGTCTTTCTATCCATGAACAGGGGATATTTTTCCACCTCTTAAAGTCTGTTCCAATTTCTTTCAAAAGTGTCTTATAGTTTTCTGGGTATAAGTCTGTCATGTTCTTTGTTAAGTTAATTTCCAGGTATTTCATTCTTTTTGTTGTGATAGCAAAGGGAATTGACTCCCTCATTTCTTTTTCTGAGGATTCGTTGTTTGTATATAGGAATGCTGTTGATTTTTGTACATTAATTTTGTATCTTGTGACTTTACTATATTCATTTATTGTTTCTAATAGTTTCCTGGTGGAATCTTTGGAATTTTTTATATAAAGGATCATGTCATCTGCAAATTGTGACAATTTGACTTCTTTCCCAATTTGGATACCTTTTATTCCTTTCTCTTGCCTGATTGCTCTGGCTAGAACTTCCAGTACTATATTGAGTAGCAGTGGTGACAGGGGGCATCCCTGTCTTCTTCCTGATTTTAGGGGAATAGGCTTAAGCTTTTCCCCATTCAGTATGATGTTAGCCAAGGGCTTGTCATATATGGCCTCTATTATGTTGAGATACTTTCCTTCTATACCTATTTTATTTAGTATTTTGATCATAAATGGATGTTGTATCTTGTTGAAAGCTTTTTCTGCATCAATTGAAATGACCATATGATCTTTATCTTTGATTTTGTTTATGTGGTTTATCACATTGATTGATTTTCATATGTTGAACCATCCTTGTGCTCCCGGGATGAATCCCACTTGATCTTGATGTATGATCTTTTTGATGCATTGTTGTATTCTACTTGCTAATATTTTGTTTAGGATTTTTGCATCTGTGTTCATCAGAGATATTGGTCTACAGTTCTCTTTTTTGGTGTTGTCTTTACCAGGCTTTGGTATTAGGGTAATTTTGGTCTCATAGAATGAGTTAGGAAGTACTGCTTCCTCTATAATTTTTTGGAAGAGTCTGAGGAGGATAGGTGTTACTTCTTCCTTGAATGCTTGGTAGAACTCGTTGGTGAAACCATCTGGCCCAGGGCTTTTGCCTTTAGGGAGATTATGGATAGTTATTTCAATCTCTTTGTTATTGATTGATCTATTTAGATTTTCCAGTTCTTCTTGGTTCAGTCTTGGTAAGCTATAAGTTTCTAGAAACTTGTCCATTTCTTCTACATTGTTAAATTTCGTGGCATAAAGTCCTTCATAATATTTTCTTATAATCCTTTGTATTACTGTGGTATCAGTGGTAATTTCTCCTTTTCATTTCTAATTTTGGATATGTGTGTCCTTTCCTTTTGTCCTTTGATTAGTCTCGCCAGGGGTTTGTCAATTTTGTTGACTTTCTCAAAGAACCAGCTCTTCGTAATATTAATTTTTTTCTATTGTCCTTCTGTTCTCTCATTGGTTTAGCTCTGCTTTAATTTTTATTATTTCTTTCCTTCTGCTGACTTTGGGTTTTGTCTGCTCTTCTTTTTGTAGTTCTTTAAGATGGGATGCTAGGATGTTTGCTTGTGATTTTTGTTTCTTAAGATAGGCCTGTAATGATATAAATTTCCCTCTTCTTACTGCTTTTGCTGTGTCCCAATAATTCTGATATGTTGTATTTTCATTGTCATTAGTTTCTATATATTTTTTAATCTCATCTTTTATTTGTTCTTTTATCCAGTCCTTTTTTAATAAGCTGTTGTTTAATCTCCATGTATATGTGGTTTTTTTTCTGCTTTCCTTTCACAGTTGATCTCCAATTTCAAAGCTCTGTGGTCTGAGAATACACTTGTATGATTTTGATCTTCTTGAATTTGCTGAGGCTTTTTGTGTCCCAGCATGTGATCTATCCTTGAGAATGTTCCATGTGCACTAGAAAAGAAGGAATAGTCTCTTTTTGCTGGATGAAGTGTCCTGTAAATGTCAATTATGTCCAATTGCTGTAATGTATTATTTAGAGCTGATGTTTACTTATTTATTTTCTGTTTGGATGATCTGTCCATGACTGTTAGCAGGGTGTTTAAGCTTCCCACAATGATTGTGTATTCATCAGTTTCTCCTTTCACATCTGTTAGTAATTCCTTTGTATATTTTGGTGCATCCTGGTTGGGAGCATATATATTAATTAATCTTCTTGTTGTCGTATTGTGCCTTTTATCATTAGGTAATGTCCATCTTTGTCTTTTACTATCTTTTTTAACCTGAAGTTTATTTCATTAGATATCAGTATGGAAACTATTGCTTTTCTCTGGTTACCATTTGCTTGAAGTATTGTTTCCCATCCTTTCACTCTGAGTCTGTGTTTGTCCTTACAGCTGAGGTGTGTTTCTTGGAGACAGCATATGGATGCATTCTGTTTTTTAATCCAGTCTGCTACTCTGTGTCTTTTTATTGGTGAGTTCAGTCCACTAACATTTAGAGTGATGATCGATATGTGATAATTTCCTGTGGCCATTACTTATTTCTTTGTTTGTTTTTGTTTTATTTTTGTTTCTTTCTGGTTGCCCCAACTTTGTTCCATTTTTCCTGATGTTTTGTTTCAGGTCAAAGAGCCTCCTTCAGTATTTCTTGGAGTGCTGGCCTCTTGCTGGCAAATTCCCTCAGCTTCTGTGTGTCTGAGAAGGTCTTTATTTCACCTTCATATCTGATAATTTTTTCTTGGATAAATTTATTCTTGGATAATTTATTCTTGGCTGGAAGTTCCTCTCTTTTAAATTTTTGAATATTAGATTCCACTCCCTCCTGGCTTGCGGAGTTTCTGTTGAGAAATCTGATGCCAGCCTCATGGGTTTTCATCTGAAGGTTATAGTTCTTTTTTACCTGGCTGCTTTGAGAATTGTCTCTTTGTCTTTAGTTTTGGACATCTTTAGTACCATGTATCTTGGTGAAGATCTGTTAGGGTCCAGGTATCTAGGGGACCTGTTTTCTTCTTGAATTTGGGGTTCCAGATCTTTCCATATAGGTTTGTAAAGTTCTCATCTACTATTTGTTTGAGTATGCTCTCTGTAAAATATTCTGCCCCTTCTTCTAATTCTATTATCCTGATGTTGTTTTGTCTCATGGAGTCAGATAGTCCTTGCAGAGTTCTTTTGGTTCTATATTCCCTCTCTTCCTCTTTCTGAGCTATTTACATGTCCTGATCTTTGATATCACTTATTCTTTCCTCCATCTGGTTGGTCTTGTTTGCTATGGCAGTTATTTCATTTCTTACTTCTTTTATTGTATTATTTATTTCTCTCATTTCCACCTTGATCTTCCTTATGTTTTGAATTTCTTTGTTAAATTGTTCCTTTTGTTCATGGAGTTCCTTTTTTATGTCGTCCATCTCCTTTTTTTATGTTGTTCATCTCAGCCACGGTGCTCTGCCAGTATGATTTCATTTCTCTCAGAGCCTTTAGAATGGCTACTTTAAATTCTCTGTCACTTAGATCAGAAACATCTAGGTCTAAGAAACTGTCTTCTGGATAAATTTCATGTTCTTTCTGAAGAGTTTTAGTTTTTAAGGAATTCATCCTGTTTGCTGGGTTCTTCCTCTTTGACATGAGCGTGTTATGTTCAGTGTCCAGATTATTACTTTTGTGGTGTCTTGCTGTAGGGCAGACACTAGGTGGCAGTGGGGGTCAAGTTTTGGGAGAGAGGGAAGTTGTTTATTTCTTATTTCTGGTCTCCTGCTAAATTTGGTGTCGATGGGCATATGACCCGGGCAGAGGTCAACAAAAGGCACTCGGAGGGCAGCTGTGCCTTATGCTCTGTGCTAGGGGGGGAGCTGGGTGATGCGTGTTGGGCCGAGGCAGTTTCTGCTGGCTCAGGGCAAATGCTATCAAGTCTGCCTTTTTTCTAGGCCTGATTAAGCATCTAACCATCTGTGGGCTCACACTGCTTTTAGAACCTAGGGGCGCGCGAGCGCCTGTGTGCACAAGTCCAAAGCTGTGGGTCTGACCTGAGACAGCTGGGTCGCCTTTGCAATTGACCAGGAACAGGAACTGCAGCCCTGTTTAGGAGCCATGTGCACCTGCGCTGTGGGTCTCCAGGGAGCCAGGAGCTGAGGTGTTGTCTCTGCAGTTCAGAGTCCTCGCTCAGCCCTCCTACCACTCAAAAGTTCCAGAGACTGGCTCCTAAACACCATTCCCAATACGCTGCTACAAAGCCCAGCTTCCCCGCAGTTCTGACACTTTGCTGGCTTTTATTACCCTCTTCCACGCACTGTGCTGCTCCAGGATAGTCAGCAGCAATCGTGTCCTGTTGCAGTCTGTCTCTGCTCCCTTCCCTCTCTCCCACTCACCCCCTTCTCTCCAACCTTCAGGTGTTTACTTGCGATTCGTGGATTTCTCAGCTGCCAATTTGTCACTCAGGGTTCTCTTTCTTGGCTCCTGGGCGGCTGTTCAATTGTGTTTTCTGGGAGAGGCTTTAGGGACCATCTTGCCCCCAGAAATCCATTCTCAGTCATCTTAATTCTTCCTCAACAGGGACAGAAAGGTAAAACCTGGGGCAATGACAAGAACTGCAGATGGGAAAGGCACCTCGCAATTTTGTGACTGTCTGACACTGTAGGAAACAGACCTTTTTTTCTTGTGTGTGGGAATTATCTAAGAATTAAGTATCAGAATATTCATTCCAAAAGCATTCTCCCCAGAAATGAATGTATCCACATGGAAGGCTCCAGGGAAGCCAGGAAACACGTGATAATTGGTCTGGTCACAGCCATAATGCTTACATGTTTTTCTGGAATGTGGGTAAATTGCACATACACAAACACACATTCATACCAAGTGCACCCAAGAAGTGACTGAAATAAGTAACTGAATAGGCATCCAGCAAAAGACAATAAATGCTCCATGACATCCTTTGTTCACTCTGGTTTGCACATGACCTAAAGCAAGTTGTCCATTCTTTTGGTTTCCCTGGGCAACATTGAAAAAAGAAAAATTGTCTTTGGCCACACATAAAATACACTAACACAATAGCTGATGAGATAAAAAAAAAAAAAGCTGTGCATAATTTTTATAATGTTTTAAGCAAGTTTATGAATTCTAAATAGGCCACATTCAAAGAAATCCTGGGTCACATGCAAACTACAAGCCATGGATTGGACAATCACGACCTAGTGCTTTCTCCCTTACTCATGGACACAGTGGTCTCCATCCATTAACACATTCACTCAGTCAACAAATATTTCAGACACCTGACACATACTAGACTATTGTAAGCACTCAGCATAGAGCAATAAACAAAACAGAGAAAATTTCTCACTCTGGGGATTATTCTCCAATGGGAAAGAGATGATATGCAAATAAACAAATATATATCAAACACAACAGAGGGTACAATATGGAGAGTAGATAAAAGATGGTGATTGACACAGGGTGGTCAGAGAAGGCCCTTCTTGTGAAATTAAAATTGAGCAGAGACCTGAATAAAGTAAAGGGGCAACAGGAGGAGTTTTGGTCAAAGAGTATGCCTGGCAGAAAGAAAGCAAGTAAGGGTCTGAGGTGGAAGTACCTCTAGCAGGCAGAATTGTTTTAAAAAAGATTCCATGTGCTAAGTTTTGGAGTCTAGAATATGTTAGGTTACAGGGAAACAGGAAATTAAGGTTAATAATCAGCTGACCTTAAAATGGAAGATGATCCTTTATTATCCAAGTGGGATCAATGCACCCAAAAAGGTCATTCGAAGTGAAAGATGGATACATGACTACAGAATAACAAGCAGAGAGAAGCACTGTTGCTGGCTGAGAAGACAGAGGAAGGGATCCACAAACTAAGAAATGTGGAGAACTTCTAGAAGCAGAAAAGGCAAAGACATGGATCCTCCTCTAGAGCCTCCAAAATGAAATGCAGCTCTGATGACACCTTGAAGAACCATGTCACTTGACTGACATATACAAATGTCAGATATTTGATGTGTGTGGTTTTAGGCCATGATGTCTGTGGGGATTTGTTATGGCAGCTACAAACAATCAAGCATCCCTGGCAGGTTGAAGAATCAGCAAGGGGGACAATGAGAGGGGAAGAGGCAGAGGATCAGAGGTGTATTCAGAGAGGGAGTGGGCATGCAGAACAGACCCTGGAGGACTCTAGAAGCCACTTGAAGAAGTTTTCAGAAAAATAAGAAGCCATTAAGTGTTTTGACTAGAAGAAGGGCATTCTCACTTACAATTTTTGACTCCCTTTGGCTGCTATGTGGAGAACAGACCAAAGGAGAGGAAGAGTGGAAGGAGGCAACCAGCACACAGGTGAATTTAATAATTCAAGAAAACAGTTTGGTGATTTGGAGCAGATGTCAGCAAAAGGGTGGAGAGAAGTAAAACACATAGAACCTCTACAAGGAATCCCATTATCTTGGTTCTTACCTGAGTTTTCTCTTTGGGTTACTGTTATCATCCAAAGCCTAGTTACTTCTCCAAGTGAAATACATCATGTTCGAAGGGGTGACATTCTGGAACCACACACTAAATACACTAAAGACAGAATTTACTGGAAATGTAGATTCCTACAGTATATTGATTAGTTAATCAAAGCCAGTGCTTTTCCAACATTTTAAAAAAATCACCTATTTGAAGAAATACCAATATCTCAAGATCCAAAAAGACATGCATTAAAATGTGTTATAAATATTTCCTTATTTTCAATCATGTCTGATATATAATATTATATTGGTTTTAGGTATACAGCATAGTGGTGAGTCATTCATGTAACTTACAAAATTGTCATTCTGATATGTCTGGTTCCCCTCTGACACTGTATATGGTTATTACAATGTTGTTGACTGTATACCCTATGCTGCACTTTTTTGTAACTATTTTGTAATTATGAATTTGTAATTCTTAATTTCTTCTTCTTTTCCAGCCACTCCTGCAGCTCTACCCCCATCACTCCACCAAATCTGGTACCCATCTGATGCCACATATGGGTATTGCAACATTATTGACTATATTCCCATGTTATACCCTATATCCTCCTAGCTATTATTTTGTGACCACCTAAATGAACTTTCCAACCCCTTTCTCTGACTTCACCTCGTCCTTTAACCTTCCTTTCTTCTGGCTACAAACCAAATGTGTTCTATATCTATGAATCTCTTCCTATTCTGCTTATTTATTTTCTTCTTTGGATTTCACCTGTAAGTGAAGTCAACTTGTATCTATCTTCCTCTATTTAATACTCTACTCATAACTGTTGATAGCTATGTAGCTATTGGCATTTCATTAATTGTAATTTTTGCATTTTATTTTTTCCCCATCTTAAAGAATTCTAACATTCTTTGTAGTACTGGTTTGGTGGTGATGAACTCCTTTAGCTTTTTCTTGTCTTTGAAATTCTTTATCTGTCCTTCAAGACTGAATGATTACCCTGCTGGATACATGAATCTTGATTGTACATTCTTGGTTTTCATCATGTTGAGTATTTTCTGCTAGTCCTTTCTGGCTTGCAAAGTTTCTGTTCAGAACTCTGCTGACAGCCGTATAGGTGATCCCTTATAAGTTACTATTTGCCTTTCTCTTGCTGCTTTTAATTCTTTGTCTGTGAATTTGTCTGTTTTAATTGTGATGTATCTCAGTGTTGGTCAGTTTGGGTTTATCTTGTTTGGAACTCTCTTTGGTCCCTAGATTTGTATGTCTATTTCTTCGGTAGGTTAGAAAAAATTTTTGTCATTATTTCATCAAATCTGTTCTTGATCTCTTGCTGTGTCTCTTTCCCTTCTAAAACTCATGTGATGCAAATATTGTGCTTGATGTCCCACAGCTGTCTTAGCTTACCTTCAATTTTTTTGGATTTCTTTTTTGTTGTTCTGATTGGGGGTCTTTTGTTACCTTATCTTCTACATCACTGATTTGCACCTTGCTTCATCTAGTTTGGAGATCCCTTCTATCCCATTGTTCATTTCCCTTATTGTAATCATTGTCTCTCCTTGATCCTTCTTTATTGTTGATATATCTTTTTTTATGCTTGCTATCCCATTGTTAAATTTTTCATAAAGTTATTAAGCATCATTATAATGAGAGTATTGAGCTCTGTTCTTTGATAGGTTGTTTGCCTCCACCTTGTGTTCTGAGTTTTTCTGTTCTCTCTTTTCAGATGTATTTTTTGATTCCTCATTCTGGCAGCTTCTCTGTTTATAGATATCCTGCTCCTTAACCTGAACCTCACTCTGATGGTGTGAGGGGGTAAAAGGACAGAGGTCTAGCATTGCAGTAAGGGAGAGTGACCAGTGTCTTTGTTCCCTGCTGCCCCTGAAAGCAGCTGTGCGGGCAATGCTGGCTTTCACCTTCCTGTATTCAGTTTGCCCCAATGTTTCTGCCCTGCATTTTGGGATCTGGTCTCTTGAACACTGGTCCCACAGACAGGTCTGGTTGTGGGAAGAGAAATGCATCCACAGCTCCCTCTCTCATTTTCCTGGGACAGAATAAGGTCATGCTGCATTTTCTCCCCATAGCTGTCACTGTCCCTCCTCTTGGGACTGGAGTGAAATCATGGTGCCATATCTCATGCAATTGGCATTCATGTGGTAAACATTTTTGCCACAGTCTTTTATTTTTTATGGTAATACCATGTAAGTTGTCTTTTTTCACAGAAGAATTTAAAATTTTTATGCAATGATGGTGCTCATTGCTGTCTCTTTGTGTCACATGCTTATTCTGGGTATTTCAATAAACAGAAATTATACAGGTCATATTTTGTGACAGGCTTTTTGCACTTCCTACAATGTTTACAAGTTTCATCTATGCCGTAATACAATCAGCACTTAATTCCTTTTCATTTGCAAATAATATTCTTTTGTATGATTATGCCACAATTTGTCTATTTATTCATGCATACGTCAACATTTAGGTTGTTTCCAGTTTTAGGTAATGAATAATCTGCTATAAACATTCACCTACTAATTCACAAGAATTGTCCATGTGGGTGAGCAGGATCCAGGCCACACTCTCATGTCTTTATTTTTGCCTTTGCAGGCACTGCCAGGCACAGTTCTGCCTTCCTGGGATCAGTATTACTCAGGACCCAGTACCTCCCCAGATGTAGGAGGAAAAATGACCACGTTCAAGGTCAGTAGGGCTTATTTTTTCCCACTTTTAAAATTCCATCTGATTACCCTATATTGCTATGTATAATGTGCTCCAATGTATAATGTGCACCCATGTTTTTGGCCCAAATTTTCAGAGAAACAATCTTTCATTTCATTTTTTTATTGTTAGATTTAGTGAGGTGACATTGATTAACAAGAATTACATAAGTTCCAGGTGTACAATTCTACAGTGTATTGTCTATATGTTGTATTATGTGTTCACCATCCAGTGTGAGTTCTCTTTCCATCACCATATATTTGACTGTATTTCTTTATATTTAGGTACTTGTTTTTTGTACCTAATACTATTAGTATAATGTATAAATGCTATTTTTGTACCTAAATAGTATTATAAAATAATTTTAGCATCTGTTTTTAACATAACTCATATATGGAATGTAAAACTGAAAGCAACAAACAAGCAAAAACATTAGGACACAACCAGTAGTTTAGTGGTTATCTAAAGGTAAGGTGGGAGTGGATGAGGGAGGGGGAGTCAAATATATGGTAATGGAAGGAGAACTGACTCTTGCTGCTGAACACATAATGTAACACGTAGATGATATATTGTAAAATTGTACAGCTATATAATTGGAACCTATATAATTTTTTCTAACCAATGCAACAATACATTCAACAACAACAAAAAATGATGACCATACTCCAGGGTATTTTTTTGCATATGGATATCATTATTGATTTCTAGAGTTACCACTTTGAAACAGATATGCAGGGTTGGGGGGTTGGGAGCTGACTATACTGCAAGTCTATGTTGTCTTTCAGAGTCCTTCATTGAAAGTATTAAATCATGAAAACTTCAATGAAAAAAGGAAAAAAATAAATACAGAACTATGGGTTATATAAGAGTATGTTATCTACTATGTTTTCAGCATTGTCTAATAGGTAACACAGTTAACCACTATTAGTAATAACTTAATAAATACCTAATATCTAATTGTTAACACTATTATTCAAATAATATCTAATATAATAAGTATGTGATGTTAAACTCCTATAATCACCCCCTCCTAAATCCCTCGTACCAATACACCTCCTGATAACCAATGGTATGTGGGCTTCCTTCCTGCAGAAAGCTAAAATAAGCTGTCATTGAATACAGGCAGATTCCTGGTGTTATGTGGCTGATGAAAAAATGTAACCAACTGAATTTGGGTAGAGCATATATGAGAATTCCTGATACTATTTTTATGATCTTTCTCTAGGTCGAAAACTGTATACCAAGGTTTTTGAAAATCAGGAAACAGTCATAGGAATAACCATAGTAATGAGAATAATAAAGATGATCATGAAATTACATGGAAATATTAGTGTATTTATTTTTTAATTTTAATTTTTTTTGGTGGAATCGAACTCAGGCTGCAGAGTTGAGCACACCAAAGCCTAGCCACTACACTACCAGGGAACCCCCTAGTTTATTTTTCCTTGGCAATATTTGGAAATTTTTATAGTTAAAATACATAGAGGAAAAAAACATTAAAATATGATAAATCTATAAAGTATTTATAAATAAATAAACAAATACACACAAAGAATCACTAAACAGAAATCCATTATAAGCTTAACAGTTGCTATCCTTACATCCTGGATAAATGAGTAATTAACATTTTTTCTCTCATATTTTTGTAATTTCTGAAGTGCAACAATGATATGGGTCTATTAAAAATAAGAAATACTTTTCTGTAATAAATGAAACAAAATAGTTGACAATGTGTTTTTAAAAACTCATAGAAAAGTCCAAGCCCATTAGCCTTACTTTTAAAGTCCCCCACAATCAAGTCTTAACTAACCAGTGTGATTCCAGCTAGTTGCTAAGGCTCATGGAGAATATAGGAGGTCGAACAATGAATTTTGTGAATGCATCCTAGAAAAAGTGCTACATACCTCGTTGCTTAATATCACTATAGTCACTTTAAAAGTACTCCCCGTGGGAAGCTATGCACTGATGGCAGCACCTAATCCACCCTTCAAATCAATTTTGGAACTCTTTTTCTGGAATGGCCATCAGAGCTGTCATTGTACCTGATAATTAAGTTCCCAAACTTGCCACCATGCACTTACATTGGCAGCACTTGGTAAGCTGTCATAACTTGTCAGATTTGGGGTACAATGATAGCTCTGATGGCCATTCCAGAAAAAGTGTTCCAACAATGCTTTGAAGGGTGGACTAGGTACTGGGATCGGTGCACAGCTTCCCAAGGGGAGTACTTCCAAGGTGACCTTAGTGATATTCTGCAATAAGGTATGTAGCATGTGTGCTAGGATGAGTTTGCAAAATTCATTGTCTGACCTCCTATCCATGAGCTTATGAGCTCAAGCTTTGGACTTAGACTGCTCAAATTCCAAACCAACATCAGTTTATTATTAGGTAGTTGGCTATGACCAAACAACTATGTTCCTTGGACACAATTTCAATTTATAGAATGGGAAAAAGCAGTATTTCTTTACAGAGCTACAGTGTATACTTTGTATAAATACTTTGTATAAAGCTCTCATCATAGATGTAAGCAGTTAAGAATTAATTATCACCAATACTTATGCCTAATTAAACATCCCACACATTCTCTAATTCATGTAAAAATTGTCGTAAAATGAAAGCACCAACTCTCACTTATGTGGAGCTTTGCTGCCAGTAGCCAAGGAGTCACTCCATCTATCTCAGATCAGTTCATTTTGAGAAGTCAAGGTGGAGAAAGAAAGAATGCTATGAAATGCCACGATAGTGATGGCATCATTCAGAAAAACTGAAGCCTCCTCTTCCTCCATGAAATCTGGAAGCACCCCTCACCTTTCTAAAAGAAAAAAAAAGGTCAGAAGGGGTCCTGAATTACTCAGTGAAACACCATGATCAGAGAATAGAGTCAGTGTCCCTGCAGCTGGAGCTCTGACCCTAACCCAGATACCTGACCACTCTTCAGGAAATTAACACTAAGAAAAAAAAAATCACCATCCAACACCATATAACAAGAACTCTTTTAAGATTTAGATGTGTACCATTTCTTTCAATTCCCAAAAAATTTTTATTAGGAAGGTCCTAATATCGCCACTTAAAAAAAAAGCAATGGAAGGTACAGACAGATTAACTCTCAAATGCAAGAAAGCAGTAACTCCTGTGGAAGGTATGCAGAGGAAGACTGGGCAAGGTGAAAAACCTGAGATTTATTAAGCTAGGCCATAGACAACCAAACTTGGGGACACGAGAACCCCCCCAAACACAGAGAGGCACCACTGACCTTGCCCCTTAATACCTGCATTCTCCCTTGAGGATTCTTCCACCCGAAATCTACTGCCAGGTCATTGCAAGTCTGAAGCACAAATCCAAGAAGTTTGGAAATGTCCATGAGAAGGGGAACAGATCCACCAATCACACAGAAAATACTGCGGCTACTTCACAATCAGAGAATAAAAATGCCTACAATTCCACAGAGCTTCTGGATTACACTTCTTAGAGCTTACCAGATCCACCTTTCTGAGTGGTGATGGCAGTTCCTGCTGCTACAACAGGCTATCTGGACTACAAGTCAAAGAAAAAATATTTACCAATAGTCTCAACCTCCAAGGAAAAGTGTTGGGACTACAGGAAGTTCTCTGACCATACTTCCAAATTGGTGGAGCAGAGAAAATCCCAGCTTCTACTTCATAGGTGGTGATGTAAATTCCTACACTGAGAGTTCACTTTACTTTTTCCTGAGTCCTCAAGCAAAAATATTCTAAAGACAAAACTTTCTGAAGTCCAGATTCTTCCAATTATGACAGAAGAATTGTTGGAAAGGGAATAAGTAAGGGGATTAAATTTTCACAAATTAACAAAGAATAATTGTCTAGGGGACACTAGATGATTGAAACAAGGGTAAAACTGATTTCATGAAGATGAAAGCAGGTGCTAGACCCTGTGGCACCAGTAGTTTTGCAGAGTAAAACAACTTGAGAGGGCTAAAGTGGAAGCATGACCTCATGGAAAAGTGCTTTCTTCTCATTTAAACTTTTCACTAGTTATCCCTACATTAGAGGTGAAAACACCTGTTTCAGAGTAAAATTTTGTCCACTATCTCAAAGCAAGCATGATGGCTACAGAGCTTAGCATTGGAGTCATGGCTCTAAGAGCCTATGATTCAGTACCACAGATCTGAAAATAGGTGAGGGAGCAGGTTTTAGTATTAAGGTCCTTCTTTTATATTTTCTGTTTAAAGTATCTTTATGTCAGCACTTTTAAAACATGTTACTGAAAACTAATTAGAATAGTATAAATAAAAATTTAATAAAAATAGGAAACTAGAATCCTTCTTGAAGATAACCAGTTTTTCTCCACATAAAACATATACCTGTCAACATACGCATTTGTTTTTAAAAATAAAGTCTCATGTTTTATATCCATTTTTTTCTACACTCAAGTTAGACGATTTCTGGTGTCAGTCACTAAAAATATAACTCCTTCTGAATAATTGTCATATAATGTTGCATTAAGTGAATTGAGAACTAAAAACCAAACAGACCCTCACATCTGAAAATTAATGTGGAACTCACAGCTAGGCCATATTATTTTCCTTTGGGACATAAAAGAATCACAGGATACTATCCTCAAATGAGGTTTCTCGGAGACCACAGTTGAGACAAAAAATGCCCTCTTACAATTTTGTTTAGACACAGACAGAAACAAGGTCAATATTTACCTACATAATGCCTTGACTAAATGTGTGACTATTATCTCTTTACCATTTAGACCTTTATTCTTGCTCCAATGTGCCCTGCCAAGTTAAACTTAGTGTGATACTACAGATTAGAACTGTTCCTGCTTGCTGATAGCATCCAATTTAGAGTGAACCTTGCTTCCTCAGGCTCCCCCATCCTAAACCAAAAAGCAAAGATCCAATCATTGCATAAGTCTAATAATTTCCCCTGTCTGTTGTCAAATTGGCAAATAGCTGTGTGTCCCTTTGAGGAACTTTGGGGGAAAGATGAATAGTACCCATATTTGCAGTATTTTCCACCCTCTGGAGAACCTGGCCTCTCCATCCAGGGAATTTTGGTTTTGTAAACAGGCCACACCCCAGACTTCATTTAGAGGCTGTCACTGTTTTTGGTGATTCAAGTTACACTTCGGTTGACAAAGAACTTTGCAATTTTTTTATATAAATAAAAAAAATAGTAGACTATCCATCTCTTCAACAAGAAAAAAGTTCAACAAACCAATGCATAATCATTTAAAACTTCCAGTTCATTATGCTTGCGCTGGAATTGGAGGCCATGGGCCTATCATTCTCATTCCTATTTTCTCCAGCAAAGTTAAAATAAACCAGAATATTCCATTATACTCTTCAGTGTAACCAGTATGTCCTAAGGTAAAAACTCTTGGTAATCCTTGCCTTCAATGGTTATTTCATTAAAAGTATCAACTGTGTTCTTCTGTATATTTTTGCCACATCATACTAATGATTCACAATGCCCTAGTTTTCATGAGATTAGTGCCTTTAAATCTCATGATTAAAAAAAAACAAACCAATTCCAGAAAACACCATCAATTCAGAAAACTCATTTTTAACATTCTGTTCCTCTAGAACCACTATGAAATGAAAAATCTTTTTTGGTAAGGGGTCAATCAAACAAAATCATTAGGAGATAACATGAGACTTAAAGCAAGAAACTGGCTTAGTAGATTATGTGGTTCATTTTGCAAGTTGACATCCCTGAAACAGGCCCTCAGCCACAAAGGGAACATACTTAGAACAGGTGGAATGGTTTTCTTTCAGGTTTCAGCTCTGCTGTTAAGGATTTTGAACTTAGTTTGAATTTGAATTGAATAAGGTCTACCCCGATTACCTACTACCCCTTTCTCACTTAACTGATTATGGACTTCTATCACACCTACAAAATACACTCACAAAACCTATGTATGTGTATAATTGAATAACTGGGCTCTGTAGTCTAGGCAAGTTGCCACATGATATTGACCATCACACCAATCTTCATCAGTAAGAAACTCATTAAGGAAAAAATGATTATTTAGTTCTCCAGAATATTTGTGCATGTATTAGAAATGAAGTTGTAGGTCAATTTATTGAAATGACCTTGAACAACTGTATCACTGAGTGAAAGAATCCTGTTAGGTTACTTATATGTGTATATTGAAACATGCTCAGCAAAATGTTAATAATGGTTGATTGAGTACCTACTACCTTCCTCATTCTTCTTTGGACTTACATGAACTATGTGCTTGTTTTCAATGTTCTGGCATTATTCTTGTAAAAGAATATAGAAGTATTTATACTTTGATAAATTTCAAAAACCCTCTCAAGAAATAATTGTCCTAAGACAATCCATGTATAACAAAGTGTCAAGTCTCTGGGTGATTAATAAGTTCTGAGACTCATTACTTTAAAATTAACACATGATACAGTATTGGAATCAAATCTTTAAATGGACATCTTATCAATACGGTCACCCTTTAATAACTTGGGAAGACTCACTACCTTTTCAAACAGAGAAATGTCAATGTTCTCTAACAATCACTATTATAGGTCACTAGATTTAAAGCTAAGAAAAGAAAATCCCCAGTGTCCACATAAATGGAGGCCATGGTGAAAAGTGGAAGCTGAAACTGAATTGCTCCACAGACACTCAGGAAACTAGATGCAGACCTAGCAATTTATGATTGAGTGTGGTTGGGCGTCTAGGCCTCACGCACTTTGGGAGACATGAAGATAACCACCACAAACCAGTAGTCTCAAGTATTCCTATTATCTTGTGCTTACCTTGAGGACTGCTGCCATGCATGTTAGCTGTAAGCCCTTCCTATGTGCTCTTTTCAGTTTTAGGGCAATGAGACTTTTGCTTTAATCTGGTGAGATTTGTTACAAATGGCTATTCTTAACACTAACTTTCTTCACTGAAGACTGGAATTTTGGTGCATGCTAAGCAAATGGTGCTTACATGACCAGCTCCTGTAACTACTGGTCTCTAATGAGGTCTTATTTTAGATATGTTATATATATGGTCAGAAGTCAGTTCTGAAGGACTTGAGTCCTATGTAAAACCATGGTGAGATGACTCCTGGAAGCTTACACTAAGTTTTCTCCAGACATGTCCCATGTACTTTTCCCCTTCACTGATTTTGGTTTGTATTTTTTCAGTGTAATATAGTCCTAAATCCAACTATATTCTGAGCCATCCAAGTAAATCACATAATCAAAGGTGATCCAAAGAAACCCCATCACTGTGCAGTTGAGGTAGCATAGATCTTACTAAATACATAGAATCTGTGATGATGTAGTCCAGAAAATTCACTATGAAAATGAACTTTTATTAGAGAAACTTTACTGAGTAGAGCCCTTTAACCTAATACAGTTAAAATATCACCAGTGTGCAAAAACTACAGAATTACATCTAAAGTTGCTCTTTCTCCTTAAAGGCTCCACTAAGTTCCCTACATATCCACCTCATTTCTCCATAAAATCTTAAAAATCTAAGCATTTTAAAATTGTGTGGCATTACTGATTTTAAGCTTCCATAACCTATATATCCTACTATATTTCTATCTCCAATACTGGCCCACTCCCTGATTATACATAAAGATGTGTCACATGCATTAACTATGTTAATCAGACTTATTAAAATATTTGGATATTCAAACTAGAAAAATTTCATTTTTGAATAAAGAATCCTATTCCTAAATTTTGATTTTTTATGAGGTCTGATAATTAAATTCATGAACTAATCCTAGAAAAAGTGCTATATATCTCATTGCTGAATATCACTATGGTCACCTTCGAAGTACTCCTGTTGGTAAGCAATGCACCAACACCAGCACCTGGTACTCTCTTCAAAGCAATTCTGGAACTCTTTTTCTCTAACGGCCATCAGAGCTGTTGAAGTATTATCCTTGATGTCCTGAGTGTCATCAAAATGTCTTCCTTTCCATATTTCCTTTATCTTTGGGTAAAAATAAAAGGCATTGGGGGCCAGACCAGGTAAGTAGGGATGGTGTTGCAATACCGTTGTTTGTTTACTTGCTAAAAACTCCTTCACAGTGCTGCATGAACAGGACCATTGTCGTGATGTAAGAGCCATGAGTTGTTGGTGAAAAGTTGAGGGTGTTTTCATCTTTTTCATGCAGTCTTTTCAGCACTTCCAAATAGCACACTTAATTACTGTCCAGTTTGTACAAATTCATAATGAACATTCCCTCTGCTATCAAAAAATCGTTAGCCACATCATTTTGATTTGGACAGAGTGAATATTTTTGGTTCTTAATTCTCAATGGAGAACTGGCTGACCTCCATCATGCACTTTGACATTTTGTTTCAGGGTCCCCCCTGGTAACATCCATGTTTTATTACCAGTGATGAAATGGACCCAACCATCGACAAGCCTCTCCAAAAGATCTCGGTAAACTTCAACCTTCCTTTGCTTTTGTTCATCGGTGAGCTTCTTCGGGACCATTTTTGCACACACCTTTCTCATAAGATTTTCAGTTAAGATTTTCTTGTTTCTTTATTGGTGATTACTTGGTCTGCTATGCTTCTCACAGTCAGCCAGTGATTTTGACACACAATTCAATGAACTTTAGGAATGTTTTCATTAGTACTGCTCATTACTGGCCGTCCTGACCACTATTCATCAGTAACACTTTCTTTCCCCTTAGAAAAATTAAACAAGTGTTTAATCCACTTGTACATTGCTGTTTTCTTCATGGCATTATCCCCATAAACTTGGACTAACTTGTCCCCAAATACACTTCCACTCTTGCCAGTTTAGTAAATTTGTTCATTGCTGTAATTCAAACTCCAACATTCTCGTGATGGCATACAAAAACAAGTAATAATGAATGCCACTCAGCAAGACCTGCCATATGTCAGCATCAACATAGTTGTGAGACAGATATACAAAGGTTATGAAAATTTACTGAGTGTGTGTACACTGCTGCCAATGTTAGGTGCACAGTGGTAAGTTCACAAAGTTAATTGTTAGATCTCGTATATGATAATGTAGCACAACCCTTTTTTTCTTTTAACATTTTTTAAAATTAAAAAAAATTATTGGTGATATTTAGTAAAAATTATAGGTCTCAGGTATACACTTCTACATTACCTCTTCTATGTGTTCTACCATGTGTTTATCAACCAGTTCTCTTTCCATCACCTTATATTTGTGTCCCTGTCCCTTCTCCCCTCCCCCACTCCCCCCTCACCCTCAGGTTAACTACTAAATTATTGACTGTGCCCATTAGTTTTGTTTCTTCGTTGCTTTCGATTTTATGTTAACAATCCAACTAAATTTCTCCAGCCCTTTCCCTTATTTTACCCATGCTCTTTTCCTTCCTCCCATCTTAAAGAAGTCCCACTAACACTCTTTGTAGTACTGGTTTGGTGGTGGTGTATTTCTTTAACTTTTCCTTATCTGAGAAGCTCTTTATCTGCCCTTCAATTTTGAATTCTAGCCTTGCTGGATACATCATTCTTGGTTGTAGTTTCTTGGTTGTCATCATGTTGTATATTTTCTGCCAATCCCTTTTGGCCTATAAAGTTTCTGGTGAGAAATTAGCTAAGAATTGAATGAGTATCCCTTTATAAGTGACTACTTACATTTCTCTTGCTGTTTTTAGAACTTTTTCTTTAACTTGCACCATTTTAATTATGTGTCTTGGTGTATTCTTGTTGGGATCATCTTGTTTGGGATTCTCTGTGCATCCTGCACCTGTATGTGTATTTCCTTCAGATTAGTAAAATGTTCAGGCATTTTTTTCAAGTAATTTCTTGATCCCTTGCTTTTCCTCTATCCCTTCTGGTACACCTATGATTTTGATACTCTTCCACTTAATACTGTCCCAGAGGAATCTCAAACCATCCTCGTTTTTCTGGGTTCTCATTGCTGTGTTCTAAAAGGGTGTTTTCTGCTGGCTTTTCCTGGAAATCACTGCTTTGCGCTTGTATCTTATCTAGTTTGGTGACTTATATTACATTTTTCATTTCAGTTAATGTAGTCATAATCTCTCTTTGGTCATTTATAATGGTTTGTAAGTCTTCTTTCAAGCTTGCTATCTCTCTATTGAAATTATCACTCAGTTCCTTAAGCATTTTTGTAATATTGTTTTGAGATAGTTTTCTGATGGGTCATCTGTCCCCATCTCTTTAATTCTCTGGTTTTTCATATTTGCAACTTCCCTGGACTCTTAAGTGCAGTTTCATTAGTGTTTACTGCCGATATGAGTGGGCACAGGTCTGTGGGAGAGGGGCATTTATGGCTTTGTTTTCTTCCTGTGGCTTGGTGCAGGGAATTTGGGCATGACTATACCTCTGTTATCCATTTGCCCTCAAGTGGATTCTGCCCTGAGGCTTGGGTTAAGACCTGTACGCTGGTGTTTCAAACTGTCCTTGTCATGGCCCAAGCAATGCATGCAGGCTGCTCCCACTGTCCTCCTTTTCAGCTGCAGGGTTTATGTTGCAGCTCCTCAGAGTTCAACCGCTACTTCTCCTCTGGGAACCGGAGTGAAGTCTGGCTGCTGTTTTGCAGACCGGACTACACCTCCTGGGGCCAAAGTAAGGTGGTTGCGGTGTCTCACAGCCCACCTGTGGACATCTTTCCTCTCTCCCACAGATCAAGGCCCAGAGTACTCTCTGGCTGCCTTCTATCTCCTCCCTCCCCAAGCAATGGGCTTCCAAGTAGGAAACCGCACAGCTGCATCCCTACTCTTCCCTTCAATTTCTCCTTTAACTCTCTGACTGAGAGTATGTACCTTAATGTGATGAGTGGGTTTCTTAATTGTGATCGTGCATTGTGTAGTGTCCTTGGTTGAGGTGTAGGTGTTTTCTTAGTTGTAATTTCAAGAGGAGTTTTTTGAAGGTCCCTCTCACACTGCCATTTTGTTGTATCTCCTAATGTAGTGTGATCTTATTAGGAGTCTTTAAATATGAAAAACTGATATTAACAATTTCTCAAATTGTATTTTACACAACTTATCAGTTTGATAAAATGGATGCTTTGAAAAATTAAAAGTTAATGAAATTAAAAAAACCAAACCAAACCAAATGAACTTTGCCAGAAAGACCATTAAGTATCCCTTCCGTATATTCACACATACACACATACAGTGATTTATGAATTTGATTATCCTATGAATGATGTAGTCTGATTTCACAAGCCCACATTATATTCTTCTATTAGGGCCTTGCCATCACTTTTAATGTTTTTATATTATTATGGAAATACATATAATTTAAATAATTTCCTGTTGATGAACACTTTTTTTCCATTTTAAAAACTGTGAGGCATTACTGATGTAGTATTCACTTTTTCACTGTTTGAATCTCCTAATCCTAAGTTCCTATGCTAGGATTTCCAAATCAAAGTTGCATCTTACAGAATTATGTACTGATTTTCAAAAGATATGTTTTTACCAAGCAAGAAAACCATGCAACTCTCATTTCTATACCAATATGAATATATCTGATGAAGTTTGATATAAAAAAACAAAAAAAAATGCTACAACTAGAAGGCAATCATATCAAAGCCTGCAGGGAAATGCAAAAAGTTTAAAAATCAATGATGAATTTAATATTTACTAAGAAAACTTTTGGCACTGGTAACTAAATCTGATACTCTTCACATGATACTTTGAACCCTTGTTTTAACATTGTTCAAAAATTTCATTTGTGAAATGTGTTGCAGTCACTTATTGCAAAGTTTAGTTTCATTCTGCACTGTGAGAAAAATCACAAAACATAAGAGTTGAATTTACATTATATACACTAAATGAAAAACCAGACAAAAATCAAAATAAGAATCCAGCCTCACTACTGAGACAGAGGGTAGGCTAGGAGTCAACTATAGTAGGATACTACCAAAAAAAAAAAAAAAAAAAAATGCTGTGGGATGCAGTACCAAGTGTATTTCTACATTTCAACTTACGGTTGTTTCCCTGATTTATTTATTTCAGCAGTTTTCCTCCTCCCCAAACAATTTTTAAATACATTTTCTCCCTGTGATTCATTTAACAAATAGGTATGGAGCACATACAGTGTTATGATTGGGCAGATTCAACAGCAAGCAAGCTCTGTGATTTCATCTACATTACATTCTGGTGGACATTAATTTTAACATCTAAAATTAGAGGTTTGTAAATGCCTGAACTAATTCTCGTTATTCCTAAGGAGTGTCTCATGTGATAATTATAATTATTAAAGTTCTGAATGAAGGCGTTACCACTCCACATATGAGGTTTAGTGATGACTGCAGTATATTGAGCTGGGGCTGAAACCCCTACTTTAATGAAACAAATGTTTTCATTCCTAGAAGACTAGATGCAATTTATCACATGGTTTCTGGGGTGACTTTTAACATTCAAAGTCCACCTGAAGGGTTTACCACATATCTCAGACTTACAAAGTTTTTTTCCAGGGTGAACTCATCCATGATGCTGCAAGTATGACGACCAACGGGAGACTTTACCACATGCATCCCATTTGTATGGAATTTCTCCTGTGGACTATGTGATGATGTTTATGAACTGAGGCATTACTAAAGTGCTTATCACACTCCCCACACTTACATGGCTTTTCTCCTGTGTGGAACACCTGATGCAAGACAAGATTCTGGCTACATGAGAAACCCTTTCAACATGCCTCACATTAGTATGACTTTTGTCCAGGGTAGAATTTCTGAGGGCAGGAATTCCCAATTGATCTGTTCCCATACTCTTCATATTTTTATGGCTTTTCTCTGGTGTGAACTTTTTGATGTGCTTGAAGGTGTGAATTCTGAGTAAAACTCTTCCCACACTCTTCACATTTGAATGGTTTTTCTCCAGTGTGGACTTTTTGATGGGTGTAAAGATTTGAATTCAGACTAAATCTTTTCCCACATGCTTCACATTTGTATGGCTTTTCTCCAGTGTGAACTTTTTGATGGGACTGAAGGTGTGAATTCTGAGTAAAACTCTTCCCACATTCTTTACAGTGGAATGGTTTTACTCCAGTGTGAACTTTTTGATGTTTGTGAAGGCGTGAATTCAGGCTAAATCTCTTCCCACACTCATCACATTTGAATGGCTTTTCTCCAGTGTGGACTTTTTGATGGGCTTGAAGGTATGAGTTGAATATAAATCTCTTCCCACACTCTTCACATATGTATGGCTTTTCTCCAGTGTGAACTTTTAAATGGGCTTGAAGGTATGAATTCCGAGTAAAACCCTTCCCACACTCTTCACATTTGAATGGCTTTTCTCTGGTGTGAACTTTTATATGAGCATGAAGGTTTGAATTCTGACTAAATGTCTTCCCACACTCTTCACATTTGAATGGCTTTTCTCCAGTGTGAACTTTCTGATGGGCATGAAGGTGTGACTTCTGAGTAAAACTCTTTCCACAATCTTCACATTTGAACGGTTTTTCTCCAGTGTGAACTTTTTGATGGGTGTGAAGGCTTAAATAAAAACGAAATCTTTTGCCACACTCTTCACATTTGAAGAGCTTTTCCCTGGTGTGAACTTTTTGATGGGCATGAAGGTGTGAATTCTGAGTAAAACTCTTTCCACACTCTTCACATTTGTATGACTTTTCTCCAGTGTGGACTCTTTGATGGGCTTGAAGGTATGAACTGTACATAAATCTCTTCCCACACTCTTCACATCTGTAGGGCTTTTCTCCATTATGAACTTTTAGATGGCATTGAAGGTATGAATTCTGAGTAAAACTCTTCCAACACTCTTCACATTTGAATGGCTTTTCTCTGGTGTGAACTTTTACATGGGCTTGAAGTCTTGAATTCTGACTAAATCTCTTCCCACACTCTTCACATTTGAATAGCTTTTTTCTGGTGTGAACTTTTTGATGGGTGTGGAAGTTTGAATTCTGACTAAATCTCTTCCCACACTCTTCACATTTGAATGGCTTTTCTCCAGTGTGGACTTTTTGATGGGCTTGAAGGTATGAATTCCGAGAAAAACTCTTCCCACACTCATCACATTTGTATGGCTTTTCTCCAGTGTGAACTTTTACATGGGCTTGAAGGTGTGAATACTGAGTGAAACACTTTGCACACTCGTCACATTTGAATGGCTTTTCTCCAGTGTGGACTTTTTTATGAATGTGAAGGCTTGAATTCTGACTAAATCTCTTGCCACATTCTTTACATATGAATGGCTTTTCTCCAGTGTGTACTCTTTGATGGGCTTGAAGGTAAGACTTCCATGTAAATCCCTTCCCACACTCTACACATACGTATGGCCTTTCTCCAGTGTGAACTTTTTGATGGGATTGAAGGTATGAATTCCGAGTGAAACTCTTGTCACACTGTTCACATTTGAATGGCTTTTCTCCAGTGTGAACTTTTTGATGGGCTTGAAGGTTTGAATGCTGACTAAATCTCTTTCCACAGTCTTTACATTTGAACGGCTTTTCTCCAGTGTGGACTTTTTGATGGGACTGAAGGTATGAATTCCACATAAATCTCTTCCCACACTCTTCACATTTGTATGGCTTTTCTCTGGTGTGAACTTTTAGATGGGTTTGAAGGTATGAATTCCGAGTAAAACTCTTCCCACATTCTTCACATTTGAATGGCTTTTTTCTGTTGTGAACTTTTAGATGAACTTGAAGGTTCGAATTCTGAGTGAATCTCTTCCCACACTCTTCACATTTGTGTGGCTTATGTCCCATCTGGATGTACTTATAGATAAGACATTGTGCTCTCCATTGGAAACACTTCCAACATTCCTCACATTTGTATGGTTTCTCTCTTGCATAAGCTATGCAATGACTATTAAGTATTGATCTAAGACAAATGTTCTTCCCACATATATCACATCCAAACAGTTTCTCTCTAGTGTGCACTTTCTTATGGCTCCAAAGATAGCAAGCATAAAGGAAGGACCTCCCACACTCTTCACACTTATGAGGTTTCTTTCCTGAGTGTAATTTGCAATAGTTATTAAGTATTGATCTACAAGTGATGCTGCGCCCAAACTGCTCACATGTGAATTGTTTCTGTACAGTGTGAACTGTCTCATGAGTTTGCAGATGTGAACTCTGACCAAATTCTTTACCACAGTCATCACACTGATAATGTTTTCCTTCCAAGTGAACTCTCTGATGACTAGAAAACAGTGAGCTATGAAAGTAGCCTTCTGCACTCTCATGACATGTAAGAGACTTCTCTCCTGATATTAACTGTTGATGAATTTCAAAGTTGGAGTAACCATTGAACAACTTTTTACACTCATTTTCATGGTAAGGTTTCTGGCCCATTTGAGTTATAGATACTCCTGCACCAACAGGGCTGGGTGAATCACCTTGATTGTAGAGCTGACAACTCTTTCCCAAGGAGTCTTGACAGCAGATTAAGTCACTTTCAATCTGCTGCATGATTTGCCAACTGCAAAGTTCTTCATGTTGTTCTGCTTCTGGAGAAATCTCCATCTCACTTTGGATTTTGCCTCCTATAATGACAGAGAATGTAGAAATGTGAACCAGTGAAGGCTTTGTTCAGTGTCTTCAAGATTTCACTTAAGAGAGAGTATGGGACTTTAATGAATGCAGGGACTATTCCCTATGTCCTCTGGGAATGTATTATAGTCTCTGGTTTACATGATTTTGGAAATCAAGGTGTAGTCCAGTAGGCTCTTACCCACTAAGCATCAATGAATCTAATTAGGAACCATACTAAGTCTCTTATCTGAGGTATAAGTTACAAATCAAGACTTCATAACAAAAATAATAATACATAATGCTAATCTGTGGCTACTTCTGATTTTAATAATCAGCATAAATTCTAGAATGACAAATTTTGCAGCAAGTGAATTATACACACAATAAAGTATGAATTAAACACATACTTTAAAGGAAAGCAATAACATAACCAATACATTGTATATTTGGGTTTACATTACATTTACTCACATAGTAAAAAATTGTATCTAAAAAAAAGCATGTGGCTTTCATCTAGAAATCTGAGAAATAAGCTGTAACCTTGTGGAATGCCATGCCTAGAAAGAGTTCCTGAGGTTCTTGGGTAACACTATGATTTACAAATAACGCTGACCATAGTAGAAAGACCAAGGATGTGATATCGAATAGGGCTTTCAATTACCTAGTGGTGTAAACTAGGAGACTGAGAAGAACCACATAAAACCACAACATACAATGGCAATGTAATGAAGCTCCAATAATTACTTTGGACACTGAGGCTCATGTGAGCTTCCCTGATTGGCAATACTCTGTGAATAATTTCACAACTTCATGTTGGAAAGTAATACAGAAACAACTCCTTGACTCCACACAGAGGACAGTGGAAGGTATGTCTGGTTCTTTCCTAGATTCCTTCTCCTGTGCCTTTTCTGTTACTTCATCGTAAGGTGTATGCAATAAACTCAACAGCATTCAGTGATTTCTATCAGGTCTTGCAGAGTATTATTCCATCATAAAGTAGTTTTGGGAACACTCTCTAAACTTGCACCTCATGTCAAATAAAAGAGGTCCTGGTAGCAAGTGCAGGCAAAGTGTAAACTGTCTCTCTAAATATTGTAGTTTGCTAAACTCTTTGCAATCCTATTTATCAAAAACAATTTTTTTCCACCTTTACATCTAAAGCATTCATGTAAAATCTATGTAGTATGTGTAGTTCAATTTATTTTTCTGTGTTTACTCATACAGTAACTTAGTCCAAATACCTGAAACAAAAAGACACAGGAAACTGAAGTGTTGTTACTAAGCCAAGTCTGTATCCCAAGGGAATACAAAAAAGGGTGATGTGACTGGTGAGAAAGAATCACTAAAGGTTAAAAGAACATATGAGTGCCTATGTAATGTATTTTTCTGAGGCTTCTGGACTATCTCTCAAAACAGAGTGTGGAAAAACTTTAGATGAAGGTATGTTGGGTTTTTACTTATTTTTCAGAATGAAAACTGCAACTTTTTAGTTAGGTATAAAATAATTTTTAAATCATGCAATAAGCATTTGGAAAAATGAATCAAATTAGAAACTATAAGAGCAGGAATGGGGTCATTTTATGAATTGTTTCCCAAAGTCATACACTTAAATCTACACACATGTACAATATTTCTTTTGGTTACACTTACAGATGTAACTTTTAGTATGGCTTTTAGACTAAAAAGTTGGAAAACTTGCTTTAGGAACTTATCAGTCCTTATTCAAATAGAAATATAACTTCCAAGAGTAGAACTTTCATTTTAAGGGAACAAAAAGAAGCCATAAAGGATTTTGAACAGAAATGGCAACCTGCCTTACATTTCCAAAGGATTGCTTGAGCTGCTATATGAAGAACAGACTTAGGAATGAAAGAGTTAAAGTAAGACAACTGGTAAGATGGGGGTTACAAAAATCCAGGAAAGACGGGTGATTTAGAACAAGGTGATGGATGTTAGCATGGAGAGAAGGAAAAACAGATGGGAGAGTTATCTTCAGAACTCATAGTTGCTTGGTTCTTACCTGAATTCCCTTCTATCTGGATTGCCATCTTTTTGATCCAAAATGTTTCCCCCTTTATTAAGTGGACCATGCTTTTTTTTAATGGTTGATGCCCTGTGAACATGCAAAGTCACATGCTTAAAACCCACACATTCTATGTAAATTTCCTGAAAAATTAAGTTCTCACTGCATACTCTTCATATTATCAGCAGTGTTTTTCAAAGTCTTTTTGTGAACCATTTAAATAAATGCCATTTTGTGAAGATCCATACGTATATGCAGAATGAGTTAGAAAGTACTTCCTCCTTAATTTCTTAGAAAAGTATGATAAGAATTGATGTTATACAATTAATTTTATCATTCAAAATTAATTGCAGGACTCAATAAATTGGTTTTATAATCCACGAGAGAGTCAGAAATAGATAAGGTAGTACAGGAGACTGTCCATTTAAAGTTCTTTAACAAAACCCAAATGTGTCTGCTGGTAAAAAGCAAAATAATCACCTCATTGTGTTCCATGTAGAAAATTCAGACCCCTAAAATCAGGGAACCATCTGAAGGGCCCCCGAAGCCTTAAATATGCAAGGATACAAACACACACCAGAAGGCTAACATTGAGATACAGAGGGCCCCTTCTCACCCACAAAGAGCAGGTTCCAGAAGTTCTCCAGCATCACATCTCGGTACAGCTTCTTCTGGGTGAAGTCCAGCAGCCCCAGCTCCTCCTTGGTAAAGATCACAGCCACATCCCTGAAAGTCACTGTCTCCTATAACACCAATATACATAATATCAATCTTACTACAAGCCTCCACTGGAAAAGGAACAGTGCTGAGCAGATGCTTTCTTCCTGTCTTGTCACTTTCAAACAGAATGATTAACATTCCTTAAACCTTGCCTGGTTTCTTGTGTGCACACCTAAGCAGATTTCTCGTATTTTACATATCTAAATGGAAGATGAGATCAAGAACCACCTAATTCAGTAGCTCTAAAGAGTAAATTCATAAAGAGAACCAAGTTCCTGGCAAATCCAACAAGACTGGTTGCTTTTAACTAAAGTTATACCTTAGTTCATAACTGGAGATGATCAAGATGTCCCTCAGTGGTCAATGGATAAAATGTGGTACATCCAAACCAGAGTGTAATTTAGTGCTAAAAAGAAATGAGCTATCAAGTCTTAGAAAAACCTGGCAGTACCTTAATTGAACATTACTAAGAGCTAGTCTAAAACACTACATATATATGACTCCTACTGCATAATATTTGGAAAGGTGTAATTATGGAGACTGTAAAAAGACTAGTAGTTGCTGGGGGTTGGGGGAAGGAAGAGATACACAGAATTTTTTTAAGAAAACCTGGAGAACAGAGGATTTTTAGACCAGTGAAACTATTGTCTGGTAGTGTAATGGTGAGGACATGTCATTCATTACCAATTTATGTCAACCCATATAATGCACAACACCAACAGCGAACCCTAAAGTGAACTATGGACTCCAGGTGATAATGTTGTGTAAAAAAAGGTTCATTTATTTTAACATCAATGTTTAAATATGGTGGGGGATGTTTACAATGGGGAAGGCTGTGTATATGGGTCCAGAGAATACATAGGAACTCTGTAGCTTCTGATATATTTTACTGTGTATCCAAAACTGCCCTAAAATGTAAAGTCTATTATTAAAAAAAAAAAACACTCATGAATCTAGTTATATATTACTTTGAAACAAACTGATGAACACGGGAAAGAATAAAAACAGATCAGTAAATCATAAAAGACATACAAAATATGTATGAGACATAAAAAAGACAGAATCTAGATTAGAAGTATAAACTGGCAGTGTGAGAGGCATCCTTGGAAAACATTCCTGGAGGTTACAACTAATAATACATCTATAATTCAATGGGAGATTCCCTACTTTATACACAAGCATAGCTAAGACACTGCTCATTACATCAAAGTGCCTGCAGGTGGACAAAGGGGAAAACTGAGGAGGAAGGAAAGGGGAACGAAGACCAAGGCAGTGCGTGTGGATCCCTACTTGGAACTCTGCAACTCACAGAGAAAGGAGAAGGAAGGCACTGGTTGGTCATTTTGGATCTTACTCGGTCCCTGGGAAAGAGACAAAAAATGTCCAGAGGACAGGGCTCTGAGATGCCAAACCCAGACCTCATTTTGGCTCCAGGAGGTACAGGCACCCAGGCTCCAGGACACAGTAGCTTGAATTCACTCTAGTTCTGAGAGGAGGGGGAATGATGGGAGTGATGAAGAGATGCAGCTGGACCTGTCTCCGGGTGGGAAAAAGAAGGAGAGAAAAGGCTGTGGGTGCATATCTCTACCCACAAGCAGTTCTGTTTGTGGGACGGCTTACAAGACAGCTGATCCTTAAACTCCAGACAAAGACCTTGGGGCAAACCCAAAACAAAAATGTGTAAGCCTAAACTGCCCAGGTAAAAAACAAAGGTATGAACCCTGGTTGCCCTTCCAGACCTTTGCTACCCCACCTTTTAGTATTAGCAGCGAGCCTCAAAGAAACTTAGCAATGAGTGTCAGGTTAAAGAGCAGAACATCTATCAACAGAGAGGCTGCCATAAAGAGAACAAAGAAATACAGCTGAAAATAAATTTGAGCAGAAAATCACTGTGAAGAAGAGGGAGACAGCTTCTCTACAGAGCTCAAAGGGGGATTATAAAAATGATCAAGGAAGTCCTGTACTTGCAAGATGGCAACCAGAGAGGAGATCCCTGAAAACTGAACAACCAGGATCCAACACAAGAAACTCTGAGTGGCACAGTCTCAGCTGAGAGATCTATGCATCATGAAAACAACACCTGAAAGTCAGGGAAAGTGGGGCAAACAAGAGAGGAGGGAGGGACCAGAGCAGAACAGAGTGGAAAACGTGACAGTAGATCATGACCCGACCGTAACTGACTAAACAAACTAAGAGAAAGCCAGGAGACACTGGCCAAGAAAAAGCACGATCCCGGGTGGACCGGGGGCTAAGTGACAACAAGAGCTGAGGCAAGAGTGGATGAAACCCTGTGAGATCATGGGAGAATTGAACTGAGCAGGAATGTGTTGGGGTTCCACTAGAGCACCAAGCCTGTGTTAGGTGAGAGACTGAACAAAGCATCTGAACTGCCCCAGGTTAGAATAGGGCTCACAGTCGCAGTGCTGTGCGACAACCATGCGTTAGCTCTGGGCAAGTTTCAAAGTGAAAGTTGGCTTCCTTGGATGTGCAGAAATGCAGAAATGCTGAAACATGGTCCCGAGTAAAATGTGGGCTCAGGAGAAGGAGAAAGGCTGACCTAGTGGCGAGCACTTGGCTCTGAACAATGTGATCACAGCCTATTCCCGGTTTGCCCTATACCACCACCCGAACCCAGGTCTCACTAACAGACTAGTGTAGAAGAGGACTCAGCAATGAGCGGAGCTGCAGCAGAAATCCAAGCAGTTGCATTGCCTCCAAACTCAAGGAAAAACCTGAGACTCTGCTCTGTACTGCTTCCCCTAACTCTCACCCAAAGGTGCCATCCCCCACCAGTGCCATGTAGTGTCTGCTCCACAGCAAGCTGAAATCAAGAAAAACTATTAAACGACACTATAGCAATACCAAATGAAAAGTGAAAGATCTTTCTATATCTGCCACAAAAAAAGCCGCAATGCCCAGGAAGAGAAACACATAAAGTGTAACAAGTATGTTAGGATTCAAAGCTGCTCAGACACAAACTGAAAAATCTGCAGAAAAGGAACTTACAGATCTGGAAATACATGATCTAAGTGGCATAGAATATAAGGATGCAGTTCTTAAAATACACAGAGAACTGACACAATATTGGCAAAGTACCCTGTCTTCAATAATAAGATCTCAAAAAGGAAATCTGTGAACAAAAGGAACATTTTAACGAAGAAATTAAAAATATAAAAAAGAATCATTCGTTTCCCAGCCAGAGAACCACCATCACCAAACAAACAAACAAAGAAACAAAAAAAAATTGGACAGATAAACATTGCAGTAAAAGAACTAAGAAATGAACTCATTACCCTAGGAAACAGGGCCAACCAGATACAGGAAAAAATCAGTGATACTGAAGAATGGAACATGGAAACAACAAAGAAGGAAGACAGAAAGTTCAGAATCAAAAGAACTGCAAGAACTCCACAAGAACTATCTGACTCCATTACAAAGAACAATACTGGAATAACAGGAATAGCAGAGGAGGCAGAACAAAACTCAACAGAGAGCATACTCAAACAAATAGTGAACAAGAACTTTCCAAACCTATGGAAAAATCTGGAAGCCAAAATCTAAGAAAAAAAATAGGTCCCCTAGCTACCTGGAAACCAGCAGATCTTCTCCAAGACACATTATACTAAAGATATAAAAAAAAATCAAAGACAAAGAGACTATTCTCAAGACATTCAGGGGGGAATATCCTATAACTAAAGGAAAGCCCATCAGGCTATCATCAGTCTTCTCAGCAGAAACTCTACAGGTCAGAAGAAAGTGAAGTCAAATACTCAAAATGTTAAAACAGAGAAACTTCCAGCCAAGAATAAATTATCCAGTAAAATTCTCCTTCACATATGAAGAACAAAGACCTTCTCAGACATACAGAAGCTGAGGGAATTCTCGTGCAGGAGGCCGACATTTTATTAAATACTGACGGAGGCACTTCAACCTGAAACAAAAAATCAAAATCAGTAAGAAAGAGTTGGGACAACAAAACAGAAATATAAAAAGAAGGGAAGAAGTAATGGCCATAGAAAATTCTCATATATCAGTCATCACCCAAAATGTAAATTGATTGAACTCACCAATGAAAAGGCACAGAGTAGAAGACTAGATTAAAAAATGAAACCCATACATATGCTGTCTCCAAGAGACACACATCGGCCATAAAGACGTACAAACTCAGAATGAAAGGATGGAAAGCAATACTCGAAGCAAATGGCATCAAGAGAAAAGCAGGTGTTGCCATACGGGTATCTGACAAAACACACTTCATGAAGAAGATAACAAGAGACTAAGATAGATATTTCATAGTGATAAAAAGAACAATAAAACAACAAGACATGACACTCATAAATATATATACCCACGATCAGGAAGCATCAAAATTTACAAAGGCATAATAACAAATCTGAAAAAACAAACTGACAAAAACACAATTATACCAGGGGACCTAAACACCCCCCTTAACAACTATAGACAGATCATCCAAATAGAAAATAAGGAAGTATCAGCTTTAAATGATACATTAACGTAATTGGACATAATCCGTATCAACAGGACACTTTATCTGACCAAAAAAGATTTTATCTTCTTTTCTACTAAACACGGAAAAGTCTCAAAGACGGACTATATGCTGAGACACAAAACTAGCCTCAGCAAATTTAAGAAGATTAAAATTACAGTTAAGTGTATTCTCAGACCACAAAGCTTTGGAATTGGAGAACATCTGCAAAAAGAAAGCAGAAAAAAAAATCACATACACATGGAAATTAAACAACATCTTATTTAAAAAATGGATTAAAGAAGAAATAAAGGAAGAGATTAAAAATATATAGAAATTAACAATAAAAATGCAAAGTATCAAAATTAATGGGATGCAATGAAAGCACTAATAAGAGTGAAATTTATATCCTTATAGGCCTATCTTAAAAAACAAGAAAGATCTGAAGATAACATCCTAACATCCCATCTTAAGTAATTAGGAAAAGAAGCATTAGAAAAAGAAGAACAGAAAAAACCCAAAGCCAGCAGAAGGAAATAAATGATATACATTAGACTGGAGCTAAGTGAAACTGAGAACAGAAATAGGAAAAAGTAATGCAATGAAGAGCTGTTTCTTTGAAAAAATATCAATAAAATTGGCAAACCCCTGGCTAGGCTAACCAACGGATGTAAAGAAAAGGCAGAAATATCCAATGAAGGGAGAGAAATTACCTCTGATACCACAAAAATACAAAAGGATTATAAGAAAATATTAAGAAGGACTGTATGTCACCAAATTTAACAACCTGGAAGAAATGGACAAGTTTCTAGAAACATATAGTCTATCTATACTGAAACAAAAACTGGATAATCTAAATAGGCCAATTGTAAAGAAATTAAAACAATCATCAGAAACCTACCCCAAGGCAAAAGCCCAAGACCAAATGGTCTCACCAATGAATTTTTACTAAGCTTTCAAAGAAGAATTAACACCTATCCTCTTTAGATTCTTGGTAAAAACTGAAGATGAGGCAACACTTCCCAACTCATACATCAAAGCCAACATTACCCTAATAGCAAAGCTTGGTAAAGAGAACACAAAAAAAGAAAACTGTAGATCCATATCTACAGATGCAAAATTCTTAAATAAAATATTAGTAAATATAATAAAACAATTCATCAAAAAGATTATATACAATGATCAAGTAGGATTCATACCTGAAGCACAAGGATGGTTCAATATACGAAAATCAATCAATGCCACATACACAAAATGAAAGATAAAAACTATATGATCATATTAATTGATGCAGAAAAAGCATTTGACAATATACAACATCCATTAATGATCAAAACACTGAATAAAATGGATATAGAGGGAAAGTACCTCAACATAATAAAGGCCATATATGACAAACCCTCATCCAATATCATACTGAATGGGGAACACCTGAAGCCTATTCCTCTAAAATTAGGAACAAGACAGGGATGCCCCCTGTCAGAAGTGCTATTCAATATAGTACTAGAAGTTCTAGCCAGAGCAATCAGGCAAGAGAAAGGAATAAAAGGTATCCAAATTGGGAGAGAAGTCAAACTGTCATTATTTGTATGATCGTTTATATAGAAAATTCCAAAAACTCCACGAGGAAACTATCAGAAACAATAAATGAATACAGTAAAGTTGCATGATACAAAATTAACAAAGAAAAAACAGCAATCCTATATACAAACAACAAATCTTCAGAAAAAGAAATGAGTCAATTCCTTTTCCTATTGCAACAGAAAGAATGAAATATCTGGGAATTAACTAAGAACATGAGGGACTTATACGGGAGACACTTGTGAAAGATATTGAAGAGGACACAAAGAAATGGAAAGATATTCCATGTTCATGGATAAGCAGACTTAACATTGTTAAAATGGCCGTATTAAGCCAAAGCAATTTACAGATTTAATGCAATTCCCATCAAAATCCCACAAACATACTTTCACGACACAGATAAAAAGTGATCAGATTTATATGGAACCATGAAAGACCTCGAACTGCCAAAGCAATACTATATAAAAAGAATAAGGCTGTTGGTATTACACTCCTTGACTTCAATTTATATTATGAAGCATCAATAAGCAAAACAGGATGGTGTTGGCAGAAAAGCAGACACACAGACCAATGGAAAAGAACTGAAAACCCAGAACTAAATCTACAGATTTATGGATAAATAATTTTTGATAACGGAGCAAAAAATATGCAATGGGAAAAAGACATCCTCTTCAGTAGATGGTGCTGGGAACTCTCACCATATACTAAAATTAACTAAAAATGGATTAAAGACCTTTATAGAAGACCCAAAACAATAAATTGCATAGAAGAAAACATTGGTACTAAATTTATAGACCTAGGGCTCAAGGAAGACTTTATGAACTTGACCTTAAAGGCAAGGGAAGTAAAAGCAAAAATAAATGAATAAGACTTTATCAAACTAAAAAGTCTGCACAGCCAAAGAAACCATCAAGAAAACAAAAAGACAGCCAACTGAATGGGAGAAAATATTTGCAAACAATGCATGTGATAAGGGTCTAATATCTAAAATATATAAAGAACTAATACGACTTAACAACAAAAAAACAAACAACCCAATGAAAAAGTGGGCACGGGACCTAAACAGACACTTCTCCCACGAAGAAATACAGATGGCCAGAAGACTTATGAAAAAATGCTCATCCTCATTAGCTATCAGGGAAATGCAAATCAAAACTGCAATGAGATACCACCTCACACCTGTTAGAATGACTATTATCAACAAGACAAGGAATAACAAGTGCTGGAGAGAATGTGGAGAAAAAGGAACTCTTGCACACTGCTAGTGGGAGTGCAAACTGGTACAACCACTGTGGAAGTTGGTGTGGCGGTTGCTCAGAAAACTGAGAATGGAGTTACCATTTGACCCATCAATTCCCCTTCTGAGGATATACCCCCAAAACTTAAAAACCTTAGTCCACAAAGACTTATGTACCCCAATGTTCATCTCAGTACCCCAATGTTCACAGTGGCCAAGACATGCAAACAACCAAAGTGCCCTTGGTTAGAATGACTGGATAAAGAAGCTGTGGTACATATTCACAATGGAGTATTACTCAGCTGTAAGACAAAATACTGCCATTTGTGACAAAATAGATGGACCTAGAGATCATCATGTTAAGCAAAATAAGCCAGACAGAAAAAAACAAAAACTGTATGACTTTACTCTCACATGCAGAAACATAAAACTGAAAGACACAAAGAAAAAACAAACAAATAAACAAATACTCATGGACACAATCAATAATTTAATGGTTATTTGGGGGCAAGTGGGGAGGGGGTGGGAGAAGAGGGAGGGCGTGGGAGAGGAAAGAGGGAGAGCCAAATTTATGGTGATGGAAAGAGAACTCACACTGGGTGGTGAACATATAAAGCAACAACTAGACGATGCATTGTAGAATTGTACATTTGGAACCTATGTAATTTTTCCTAACCAATGTCATCCCAGTAAGTCTAACGATAAAAAGGAAAAAAAAAAAGTCGAATAAGACCTGAACAGACACTTCATCCATGAAGACATACAAATGGCCAACAGATATATGAAAAATGCTCAACTTCATTAGCTATTAGAAAAATGCAAATCAAAACCACAATGAGATACAACCTCAGAGCTGTAGAATGGCTATTGTCAACAAGGGAAGTAATAACAAGTGTTGGACAGGCTGTGGAAAAAGAGGAACCCTCAAATACTGCTGGTGAAAATGCAAATTGGTAATACCACTATGGAGGACAGTGGAAGTTCCTCAGAAAATTGGGAATGGAGTTACTATATGATTCGGCAATCGCCATTTAGGGTATCTACCCTCAAAATTTGAAAACCTTAGTCCACAAACACTTATGTACCCCATTGTTCACTGCAGCACTGTTCATGGTAGCCAAGACATGGAAACAACCAAAGTGCCTTTGAAAGATAACAGGATAAAGAAGCTGTGGTACATATATACAATACTATATTACTCAGCTGTAAGAAAAAATGAAATACTGCCATTTGCGACAAAATGGATGAATCTTGAGATCATCATGCTAAGCGAAATAAGACAGAAAGAACCAAGAACCATATGACTTCTCTCATATGTGAAATACAAAACCAAAAGCAACAAAGAAACCAAAACTCAGGAACACAGTCAATAGTTTAAGTGGTTACCTAAGGGCAAGGGAGTATGAGGGAGTATGAGGGAGTGGGCGTGAAATAAGGGAGGGGGAATCAAGTATAAGGTGATGGAAAGAGAACTGACAACATATAAACGATGCACTGTAGAACTGTATGCCTGGAACCTATGTAATTTTTGCTACCAATGTGACCCCAATAAGCTTAACAATTAAAAAAAAAGAATGAACAAGGAAATTAGTGAAAATTTTAACAGAGAGATAGTAAGTATAAAAAAAAGACACAGAGTCCATTAAAAATCACCATGCAGATATAACAATTAAAATAAAGGAAATGAAAAATAAGATAAAAGGAATCTGCCAAATAGATGAAGCAGACCCACAAATTAGTGAATTGGAAGAGAAGGTAGCAAAACATACCAAATCAGAAAAACAAAAAGTAAAAAAGAATCCAAAAAAACGAGAATAGTTTAACATTCTCCTGGGACAGCATCAAGCTTAACAACATTTGCATCTTGGGAATACCAGAAGAGGAAGAGAAAGAGCAAGGGATGGAGAACTTATTTGAAGAAATAATGACTGAAAATTTCTTTAACCTGGCAAAAGAAATAGTCATATTAGTCCCAGGAAGTACATAGAGTCCCAAACAAGATCAACCAAAACAGCCCCACACCAAGACACATTATAATTAAAACAGTAAAAATTAAAGACAAAGAGAAAAATGTTAAAAGAAGCAAGACTAAGGCAAGTAGTAACTTATAAGGGATCACCCTTATGACTCTCAGCTGATTTCTCACCAGAAACACTGAAAGCCAGAAGGAACTGGCAGAAAACATTCAATGTGATGAAAACCAAGGATCTACAACCAAGATTAATGTATCCAGCAAGGTTATCATTCAACTTGAAGGACAGATAAAGAGCTTCCCAGATACAAAAAAGCTAAAGGAGTTCATCACCAACAAACCACTACTAAAAGGAATATTAGAGCAGCTTCTTTAAGATGGGTGGGGAGGGAAGTGGGGGGAGGCAAAATTATGAACAATAAAATGGCAACAGCTACACATCTATCAACAGTTACTTTCAGGTTATATGCATTAAAAGCTTCAATCAAAAGACATGGAGAGTATTTCACTGAGTGGAAGGTCAACAAAGGAAGAGCGATGTAAATTCTCATAGCTTATAGGTAAAATCCAAAGAAGGAAATAAACAAGAGGAACAGGAACAAATTCAAAGATAGGACAACATTCTGTTTGTTGCCAGATGGGAGGAGGGTTGAGAGAAAGGGTAAAATAAGGGCAAGGGTTTGGGAAGTTTAGTTTGATTTTTACCAAGCAATAGTCATGGGGATGTAAAGTGGAACATGGGAATAGTCAATAAAGTTGCAATAACTTGGTGTGGTGACAGACGGATATGAGATTTTCAGGGGTAATGGGAGGAGAGCTGGAGGGGTGGGTGAAAAGGGGGAAGAAATCAAGAAGTACAAATTCATAGTCACCAAACAGTCACAGAAATATAAAGCGCAGCATAAGGCATACAATCAGTAATGACGTAATAACTATGTATGGTGTCAGAGAAGAACCAGCTGTATGTGAATAAGGGTTCTCTAAGTTATATAAATGTTTCATCACTATACTGTACACCTGAAAATGACATAATATTGTATGTCAAATGTAATTGAAAAATAAAGATAAAAATAAAAGAGAATCAAGCTCAGGTATGTCCAACCTGCAGCCCAGGATTGCTTTGAATGTGGCCCAACACAAATTCTTCAAACACTGTAATATTTTCTTTGCGATCTCTTTTTAGTTCATCAGCTGTTGTTAGTGTTAGTATATTTTATGTGTGGCCCAAACAATTCTTCCAATGTGGCCCAGACAAGCCAAAAGGTCGGACAACGCTGATCTAGCTCTTCCTGTGTAAAGCAGCAGTTTGAGCCCACTGTACTGTGTCATATTTGAATAATCTGTCTATAAATTCCAACGTGGCATGTATCAAATACACTTTTTCAATACTGAGCTACTAGTATACTGAGGACAAAAAAAAGGCAAAAGATTTGCAGAATCGATTTTTTGGAGGAAAGGCTGCAGGTAGGAGGAGTCACAGCAGTGTTGCTTAAAGCAATAAAACTCCTAAACTACCTAAATGTCCCTAACAAGTAACGACTTGAAACCAGTAACACAAAAGTGTATCAATTTAATGGGAATATTATATAACCATAATTAAAAATGTTTATATTAAGTGAAAAAGCACAATAAAAAATGTGTATCATGAATATTAATAATGCTATGAATGCGCATTACGAAAAGGTATCAGAAATAATAGTTAATGTGTGAGGAATGAAGTAATAAAATGGGAGAACTAGCCATTCCTATTTTTTTTTTTTTTGGTACTGAGATCTGGGAACGTCCTATTAATTTTTCCACACTTACTTATGAAATAAAATAAATAATGACAAAATAAAATGAACACTAAAAATAAGTGCAAAGTAAACAGGTCTTTAAGTGCCTGGTGGTGAGACTTTTAAAACAAGAAAGCCAAGCCATATGTACCTGGTATGTGGTCATTTTTTCTTCTCACTTCTGCAGATGTACAGATTCCTGAGATATGAAGACCTGGCAGGCAGAACTGTGCCTGGTAGTATTTGGAAAAACAGAAAAAGGACATGAAAGGGTGATCATAAATGTTGCTCATCTCCATGAATGTTTAATGTGGAATTAGCCAAGGAACCCCTTCCTTGGGGTGGCAACCACTGTACACAGCTTGTAGAGCAGATCACGGCATGGGTACCCGATTCCGACACAACACATACAATGGAACCACCTCCACTGTTACCTTTTGGCTCCCAACGTTACAATTCAGATTCTGATATGATCAAAACTAAGACAATATAATGTACCGAGCAAGAATCATCTCTGGGGAATGGTATCTGGGTTCAAATCCTGGTGCAGCGTCTCACTTTGCTGCTCATTTTTAATTAAAAAAAATTTTTTTTATTGGCATCTTGGGCAAATTACTAACACCTCTTTACTTCAATTTTGTCATCTGTACAACTGTGAGAGAGTACTAATTCCAATTCACTGAACAATTGAGAGCTGGAGAGAACCTTGAATACTATCAAGGATTCTTATTTCTATAGCTATAGTAATAAAAGATGATATTCTGAAAAGCGAAATTACTCTTGTAAATGTAAGTTCTACCAAAATACATTCACTGAATGAAAGACTTTTAGAAGGAGAAGGAAGAGGGAACAAGAAAATCATTCTAGGCAAAAAGCATAGTTATTTCCAGGTCACTTTCCTTTAAGGTATGGCAGGGGTCTATTAGATAGAGTTCCTAACTAGTGCTGATCTGGCGATTCCTGATTGACTAGTTTAAAATTCCTTTTCTGGGAGTTAAAACTGTCATTAAGTCTCCACTGGTGAAATAGGACTTAGCATGAGCGACTCCATTTAGGGTCTATTGTCTCGTTTTTACATCTCTGTCCTGAGAAATCAGATATTCTTCGCTTTTTACCCCCTTCCTTCACCTTTTCAGCCTGAAATGTTTTGGGGAATAAATCTAGCTTCTTACAAAGAGCAAAGGTAAGTACCAAGGACACTACAGCTAGATCTCTTAACCCATCCGATTTACAGCTTTCAGGAAACTGAGGACATCCTCAAAACTAAACAATGGAAATCACCATTCCCAACTGCTAGGAACTGTCTTAACATTTTTTTTGGACTTTCTCGTTTAATTTTCACACAAGTGTGGTAGGAAGACAGTAATGTAATCTGAATTTTACAGAAAAGGGAAAAATTGAAGTCACTCGCCAAACCTCCTGCTGCGTGAAAAGGCAGAGCAGGAAGATGGTGGGCGGCTTAGGGAGGCAGAAATCCCTGGAGACCCTCCGACCAGGCGACGTACCACCAACCCCAAATGCAAGAGGCTCCGCCCAGGGCAATGCCGCCCGCCGCCCTAGCCTGAAACCACGGCTCTCACACGCTACCTCTTTCTCCTAATTCAGTGGCCCCGTCGCACCGGAACCCAAGGAAGTTCAGAAGGGTGGCAAGAATCCGAACCAACTCACCACACAGCGAGGGGCAAGACGGCGGCAAAACGGGATCGTAGAGCGGAAGTGCTACGATGGAATACATCTCCCAGAATGCCCTGCGCTGGCAGCCTGTGAGGAAGAATCGAAGGCTCTTCGGGAACTGTGGACTACATTTCCCAGAAAGCCAGAAAACACCATCAACATTCTCACCCTCTTCAGGGGAAGTGCTTGTACTTCTGGGTGATGTAGAACCGTAATTCCCACGACACCCTGGGGACATAGTTCACACTATCGACTTTAGGACGGTGACGTGAATGCTTACACGTTACGGCGTTACCCTTTCCTGGATTTGCTAGTGGCAAATTTTCTATAGCGGTGACTTCCTGAAGTCTAAAACTTCAATTATTGCAGCATGGTTAGAAGAGTAAACAGTGAGTCAGGAGATTAATGTTTAGTACAATCTAATTGTATAAAATTAAAGCTGGGAATGTGAAGAATGAGAGAGTGAGAGGTTTAGGATTGGCAAGGATGTGCAAATAAAGTACATTCTCTTGGGATGACTCTTGTATGCGTTAACCACTATTCACTGCAAGTTGAAAAGTATGAATTATTAAATAATAAAGTAATCTTGACTTTCCTCAAAATTTCATTTTGAAAAATATAATTTCATAAAAACGTTATTAAATATTTTCTTGCACCTCGTGTAATTTTGCCAAATGCCACAAAATCGCCCCCACTCCCAGCTTCAGACTATGCTTGTATGCCCCGAAATGAATGTATTAACCTCTTTTCTTGTCTTAGTGGTACCAGTGATTTGGTAGGATAAAGTGACACAATCAAGAATCATATGTAAAGTTACTAAACACAATTATTTATAATAAAATGCAAATAAAAATATTAAATGTCACTACAACCTAATTCGAAAAGCTTTAATTAACAAAAATAATTGTAAAATGTTAACACTTTTCATACCACTCCTAATAGTGGAAATTGGTAAAAACTCCTTTAAATTTTTTTAAGTATCTAGTAAATCTAAAGGGCTTATAACCCATAACCCTTTGATATACCCATACATTCAGCTAAAGAAATTCTCCAGTTAGTTCATACCAGCTCTACTTTTAAGAGCCCAAAATGGAAAGTATTCAATGATCAGCTATAATAGAATGAATTATTGGTAAATTTACACATTGTAAAAATATTCACCAGTGAGAGTGAATAAAGTTTATGTAGTCTCCAAATTTTATTTCATAAACATAATGTTCAGGAAATGAAGTCCAACCCCAAAATAATAAATATTGTATGATTCCATTTTGTAAAATACAAAAACAGGCTCAGCAAATCTTCCATGCTACAAGTTAGTGAATGCCATAGTAAAAGGACTGTGACTAGAATGAGGCATCAGGGTTGCTTGAAGTGTGTTTGATTTGGCCTGGTCCTCCTCCAAGAAATGAACTGAATATAACATACAAAAATTTAATGAACAAGAATTTAATGTACAAGAATATTATTAAGGGAAAGGCAGGAAGCCAGGGGAGTGTATAAGAATCATATGAGAATGACCCAGACTGACGGAGAGAGGGAAGGAAGATTTGATGGACTGATCACTTAAACTTTCAAGTTATTAAATAATCATGAAAGCCATTAGGGGGGTCTAGGAGAAAATATTTTTGTAAAGAGCAATTCTGGTCTCCAGAAATAGGCCTGCTGAGGACCCACCCCTATTGCATTAGCTGGAGAATCCAATAGGAGAATGGGCTCTGAGTAATGTGATTTTAGAGCAAAATAGTTGGGAGTTTTGTTCAATTCTACTGCTCCTAACTGAATATTTGTACAGCAGAAGGCTGTTTCTCAATTCAAGTTTATCTGTTGTTTCTGCATAATTACATTCAAGGTTGTATATTTTCGGCAGGAACAATACAGAAATGATGTGTCCTTCTCACTAATCATATCTGAAAGCCTGAATTGTTGGTTTGTTTTATTGCTTGTAATGTTAGGTTTGATCTCTTAGCTAATATAATGATCATCAAATTTCTCCACAGTAAACTTTCATCCCCTTACAATTATACATCCCCTTATAATTAATAATTTGTAGAATGATATTGGCACTGTATAATATCCTGTTCCTCCTTAAACTTTAAGCTAATATTTGTAGCATTCTTTGATGGTCCTTGCCTGGACTCATATTTATCATGATGATGGCCAGGTGTTGATTTCTAACTCCACTATTTTACATTTATGGATCAACTTTTGAGTATAAGTAAACATTTATATTATTTTCTTCCTTCTTTTTTCTTCCATCACTTCTGCCTTCCTTCACATCTTTCTTCATATCATGTTCCATTATGAACATTATTTTGATGTTTAGATTCTTCAATGTGCTCTTCCCCTCTTCATGTGATTATGTTATTCATTGAAATATAGTTGCATTCATTTGCTTTTTCTTTAGAAATTTCTGTTTTTCTTTTTCTTTCTTCCTCTCTTTACTTTTTAAAAAGCATGTGAGACATTAATTGGATCTAATAGTCAGAACTCTATGAAGGGGATGATCAAAGAAATATACTGTGTGTATTTTAAACCCTGCAGATGTTGGAATAGGACAACCTGGAGGTAGATAATACAGAATTGAAGGCTGTTGGGCAAAACTCTGTTCACATCCATCTTTGCCCCATATAGCTTTTGGCACTCAGGCAACTCACTTAAACTTTTGAAGACTCACTTGTAATATGAAAATAGGGAGATAAATATTGTTACATGAGAGGAATGAAGATTAACTGCATGTTAAACACAGCCTAATGCTGGGGAACTAATGACAAGATGAATATTTATTAACATTAATAACAAATAAATACTTTCCAATCAAATTGCAACAGATTACACACATACATGTTAAAGATTATTAATCTATGACTTATTTTTATGCTTTTTTATGCCGAGTGAAGTACAATTCTTGGGATTAAAAAATTTGTCCTACCATCTTTGTAAATTACCAAAGTAAAACTGTGTATGAATCTTAATTAATAATTTAACATTTAACAGATTAAATAATGATTTGATATATGTTTTCAAGTGGTCTTTAATGGCATTATTTATTTGTTACATCTTGTTGATGCGGGGATTGACAAATTGAAAATGCATTATCTATTTTACACACACACACACACACACACACGCACACACACACACAAGAATGGTGAGAAATTAGAACTAGCTGCTGTTTAATATTGCTCCAATACTGACAATCTCATTTGCTCCATTTGATCATAGGTGGTAAAAACTTATTGATGAGTTGTTAACTCTGTCAGTTTCCTTTGAGAACCATGAGGAAATGATTAGAGGCCAGTAATTAGAGGTCCTGAACTATGGTTGAAATATTGGGCCTCAGGTGGCCAATGGTGATGAAATAGGAAAACCTTGGTGCATATGAGGTATTCTCAATTAGAATGATATTTCCCACTAGGCTGGGCTTGTATATAATAGAATGAAATGAAAAAAACTACCTTTTGTACATAAAGCACAACTACAGGTACAATACATAAGCAGATATACAATTCCTCTATGCTATTAACATTTCAAAGGGTAGGAGATTAGGATCAAAGAAAGTCAAAAAAGCCTCTTTAGAGAGATTAAGAGAAAATTAAATATTGGATCAATATTGGTAAAAAATTTGCCTGTCACTAGAAAGCACTTCCTAGGTGGCCAACGTTATTCTAAGTATACATACTTTATTTAATTCTGGGAAAATTAAAGGTAAATTCCATCCACATGTACAAATGAAAAATAATTAAACAGGCATAGAGAAGTAAAACTTTTACATAGTATTGCATGGCTAGTAAGAGCTAGGATTTTAAGAATTTCTGTCTGAAGAGTTCATGTTTTCTACATCTACATGATACTGCCTACAATAATCTGTATGCTCTATTTGATTACAGATTTTCAAACATATTGATGGTCTCTGAAATTTATCAGTCTCCTTCTGAGAACATGAGTAAGCACTAAAGGTTAAATGTGGATAGAAGCTAGGAAGGGCTCCCTCATCAGTAATTCAAAATGAATGAGACACTCACTAAGTAACTGTGATTTTACTGTGAGGTACTATAACCATAGGGTCCTCAAATGGCTTTGAATCTTACCTCTTTCAGATTTTGTCACATCAGCCAAAGCTTTTCATAATACTCTAACTGGCTTTTCATGTACTGTTTGAAAGGTTGACCCTCTGTGCTTTGTAATCATCATAAAGTTTGGGTGATTGTGTGAGAGATGAAAATCATCTGTTGTTTTAATGACCAATAAATTATTCTCCCACTTTTCTTTTAGCAAAAGAATCACCAGGGCTTAGCCAAATCAACACATGGCCACCTCACTAACATCTTCACTCCTCAGTTTCATTTACAAGAAATTGTGGTCATGTAATTAAGTTCTGACCAATGCAACCAACAGAATTATGAAGAAATAGAAGGACTAGAAAATCTCAACCAACTGATGAAAAAGAGATTGAATCAGTAATCAAAAATACCCCAAGAAACAAAAGCCCAAAACCAGATGGCTTTATTGATAAATTCTACCAAACATTTAAAGAAGAATTAATCCAGAGCTTCAGAAACTCTTCCAAAAATATTAAAAAGAACATTTAATTTTATTATTGTTAAATTTATTGTGGTGATGTTGGTTAGTAAAAATTACATAAGGTCCAAGTGTACAATTCTACAATGTATCATCTATGTGTTGTTTTATGTGTGCATCACCCAGTGTCAGTTCTCTTTTTATCACCATATATTTGAGACCTCACCCCTTCTTTCTCACCCCCTATACCTTCAGATAACAACTAACCACTAAACTATTGATTGTGTCCATGAGTTTCTGTTGCTTTGTTGCTTTCAACTTTGTGTTCCACAAATGAGTGAAATCATATTTCTTATTTTATTCCATGTGGCTTATTTCGCTTTGCATGATTGTCTTAAGGTCCACCCATGTTGTCATAAATGGCCCTATTTTTGTCTTATTGCTGAGTAATATTCCATTTTATATATGTACCACAACTTCTTTAGCCAGTCATTTATCAAAGGATACTTTGGCTGTTTCCATGATCTGGCCACTGTGAGTTGTGCTATGAAGAACGTGGGGGGTGCATATATCTTTGCAGACTAAGATTTTCAAATTTTGTGGGTAGATAACCAGAAGTGGGATTGCCGGGTCATATGGTAACTCTATTCTTAGATTTTTGAGGAAGCTACATACTGTTCTTCATAGTGGTTGTACCAGTTTGCATTCTCACCAGCAAGGTATGAGGGTTCCATGTTTTCCCACATTCTCTCCAACCCTTGTTATTCCTTGCCTTGTTGATTATAGCTATTTCAACAAGTGTGATGTGGTATGTCACTGTGGCTTCGATTTGCATTTTTCTAATAGCTTGTGAAGGTGAGTATTTTTTTCATATATCTGTTGACAATTTGTATATCTTTCCTGGGAGAATTGTCTTTTCAGGTCCTCTGCCCATTTTTTAATTGGATTGTTTGTTCATTTTTATCGCTGAGTTGTGTAAGTTCTTTATATAGTTTAGATATTAGGCCATTATCAGAGGCATTTTTTGCAAATATTTTCTTCCATTCAGTTGACTGTCTCTTTGACTTGTTGATGGTTTCTCTTGCTGTGCAAAAGTTTTTGTTTGATATAGTCTCATTCATTTATATTTGCTTTTACTTCCCTGGCCTTATAGGTTAGGTTCATAAAGTTCTCCCTAAAACCAAGGTCTATAAGTTTATTTCCAATGTTTTCTTGTATACCGTATATTGTTTTGGGTCTTATGTGGAGGTCTTTAATCCATTTTGAGTTAATTTTGGTGTAGGATGATAGTTCGCCCTCCAGATTCATTTTTTTTTTTGGGGGGGTGGGGGGAGTTCCCTGGCTGGGAATCGAACCCAAGCCGCAGCATTGAAAGCACTGAAGCCTTAGCCACTACACCACCAGGAAACTCTCTTGGATTCATTCTTTTGCATGTGGTTTTCCCATTTCCCCAGCAACATTTACTGAAGAGGTTTGCTTTTCCCCATTGTATATTTTTAGCTCCTTTATCAAATATTATCTGTCCATATATCTGTGGCTTTATTTCTGGGTTTTAGATTCTGATCTATTGGTTTGTGTTTCTGTTTTTCTGCCGGTACCAAGCTGTCTTGATTATTGATGCTTTGTAGTATAGATTCCAATGGGGAATGTGATGTCTCCTGCCTTATTCTTTTTATGTAGGATTGCTTTGGTGATTTGGGGTCTTTTGTGGTTTCATATGAATCTGATGATTTTTTAAATCTATTTTCTGAGACCATGTCTGTGGGATTTTGATGGGAATTGCATTAAATCTTCATATTGCTTTGGGTAACATAGTCAGTTTAATTATGTTGATTTTTTTCAATGCCTGAACATGGAATATCTTTTCATTTCTTTGTGTCCTGAAGAGGATATTTTAATCTCATTTAATGAGGCTGGCATTACCTACACACCAGAAAGAGATGGGGACACTACAAAAAAATACAAATACAGGCCAATATGTCTGATGAATTAGAGGAGATGGACAGAAAACAAATTTAAGAAGATTGAAATTATAGCAAGTGTATTTTCAGACTGCAAATCTTTGGAATTGGAGATCATTTGCAAAAAGAAAGCAGAAAAAAGTCACATTTACACGGAGATTAAACACACCTTATTAAAAAATGGATGAAAGAATAAAAGAAGATATTAAATAATACATAGAGACTAATGACAATGAAAATACAATGTATCAAAATTATTGGGATGCAGTGAAATCAGTAACAGCAGAGAAATTTATATCATTACAGTCTATCTGAAGATAATAAGAAAAATCACAACTAAACAACCTAATATCCCATCTTAAAAAACAAAATAAGGAAGAACAGAAAAAATATGAACATCACCAGAGGAAAAGAAATAATAATTAGAGCAGAGCTAAACAAAATTGAGAACAGAAAGACAATAGAAAAAATTAATACAAGAAAACAGAAAGTTCTTTGAAAAAAATCAATAAAATTGATAAATCCCTCACTAGACTAACCAAAGGATAAGAGGAAATGACACAAATAATGAAAGGAGAGAAATTATGACAGGTACTACTGAAATACAAAGGGTAATAAGAAACTATTAGGAAGAGCTTAATGTCATCAAATTTAAAAACCTAGAAGAAATGGACAAGTTTCTAGAAATATATAGTCTACATATACTGAACCAAGAACAACTGGATAATCTAAGTAGACCAATCAATAGCAAAGATATTGAAACAATCACCCAAAACTTCCCAAAGGCAAAAGCCCCAGATCAGATGGTCTTAACAATGAGTTTTACCAAGAATTCCAAGAATTAATGCCTATTGTCCTCCACTCCTTCAAAAAATTGAAGATGAGACAATACTTCCCAACTCATTCAATGAAGCCTAAAACCAAACCCTGGTAAGGAAAATACACACACACACACACACACACACACACACACACACACACGAACTATAGACCAATATCTCTGATGAATACACATGCAAAATCCTAAACAAATATTACCAAATATATACAGCAATGCATCAAAAACATTATACAAAATGGAAAAGTGGGATTCACCTCAGGACCACAAAGATGATTCAACATATGCAAATTAATGTGATACACCACATAAAATAAAAGATAAAAATTATATCAATTGATGCAGAAAAAGCATTTGATAAGATACAACATCCATTTATGATCAAAACACTGTATAAAATGGCTATAAAAGGAATGTACCTCAACATAATAAAAGTTATATATGATAACTTCTCAGCTTATACCATATTGAATGGAGAAAAGCTGAAGTCCATTCCCTTAAAATCAGGAACAACACAGGGGTACCCCTTGTTGCCACTGCTATTCAATATAGCAGTTCTAGCCAGAGGAATCCAGCAAGTGAAAGGAATAATAGGTATCGAAATTGGAAAGAAAAACTCAAAACTGTCACTATTTGCAGATCCTTTACATAGAAAATTCCAAAGATTCCATCAGGAAACTATTAGAATCAATAAAGAAATGTAGTAAATTTGCAGAATAGGAAGTCAATGTACAAAAATCAATTCCATTTCTATATACAAAAAACGAATCTTCAGAAGAAATGAGAGAATCAACAACTTTTGTGATTGCAATGAATGAAATAAAATACCTGGCATATAACTTAACAAAGAATTTGACAAACCTATAAACTGAAAAGAATAATACACTATTAAAAGAAATTGAACAGGACATAAAAATAAAAAGATATTCCGTGTTCATGCATAGGAAGACTAAATATTGTTAAGGAGGCCAGATTACCCAAAGCAATATACAAATTTAATGCAATTCCCATAAAAAATCCCACAACCATACTTCCACAAAATAGATAAAAAGGTATCAGATTTGTATGGAACCACAAAAGACCTTGAGTCACGAAAGCAATACTATATAAAAAGAATAAGGCTGGAGGTATCATGCCTTCTCTTCTTTTTTTGCAGCAGGTGTCTGGCAAACAACTTCAACATCATTCTGCTTACTGCATACACATCTACTAAAATGCCCTAAATTTCTAGTAAATTGAGCCCTGCTGAAAATGTCTAGTAAATCCTTACAAAGAATTAATCAGAAGATGTCTCCAGGCAATGTTGAAAACCTTTGCTTTGGATTATTTTATTGGAAGTTTAAGTTAGAAGCCTCTGAGGCACTAGACTGGTTAGAAAAATACATTTGGGAGAAAATACCTTATCACCCATTTGTAATGTTCAGAGTGTAAGGAGAGATGGTCTTTTACCTTCTGCTGGGAAATATCCTTTAGGGGAAAAGGTTTACAGTAGTAAGATAAAGTACTCTCAAACCTCACAGCAATTTAAGTTCCTATAATGCCTGTGGGAAGAAAGGGAAGAATTAGAAGCTAATTTTTAAAAAAGAGCAAGAAGTAGTGAGGAGTAAATAAATAGGGCATAGTATAAATTCTCAAAACCTACACTGGGCAGGATGAATTATGTTTTCCTTAGACCTGTGTTTTGCCAATCAGCCAGACAGTTTGCTACTTACTTCATTTCAGGCCTTTCTTAAAAGAACACCATATCAGTACCAAACAGTAAATTCTCTGTCTCTGTCTACTATACACCTTGGGCAATCTCCATTCATCTTACCCTACTTCACTTTTACACAACAGATATTACTGTCTGACATACCATGTCCATACTATGTTTTGTTTGTTCATTTGTTTTTTGGTGTCTTTTCCCATCTGGATGCACTATTCACAAGGACAAACATTTTATATAGTTTACTGCTTTATTACAACTCCCAAAACACTGCCTGACAGTCAGTGTTCAATAAATATATATTGAATAGGTATGTAGATCTTAGTTTGACTTCTTTGTGGAAGTTTTGAACTATGTTACAAAAGTAAAAGAGCTTTTTCAGGTAAGTTACCCATAATAGGAAAGGGTCTGGAAAGAGCAATCTTGCTGGGGAGTTGAAAGGTGCCACCAGATACAAGGCTAAATGCAGTGAATGTTGCAGATGAGAAAATTATGCTGATAGGAATCATGGCAAAAATTACTTGGGAGGAAAGAAAGAAAATATAGGCATAAAAGTGGTGATGGGGCTTATAAATTGATTACTTTTAAAATTAAAATTATTGTACTTCCTTTCTGTATGTATAAAACTTTTCTTTTTTCAAGTAGTAGTAAATATTAAGAGCCTCAGCAATAATGTCCTTGAAAGTGCACTGTCAAATTAATGGATATAGACACACATACCTACTATTGTGTTTCCAGCTTAAAGACAGCATGAAGAGCGGCTTAAGGCTTCGGCGTTGGCGCGGTCAGTGCTGCGGCCTGGGTTCGATTCCCAGTCAGGGAGCTACCCACATACCAAAAAGCAAAAAAAAAAAAAAAAAAAAGGTAGCATGAAGAGAGTTTAAAATATAGAAGCTTGTGACAAGTATGAATAGAATAGAAAAATATCAAATGTGCTCAGTAAGTAATAAAACTATCTCTGTATAAAATATTTATTACAATTCCAATCTATAAGATCATGATTCACTATTAAGGCTGCAGGAAAGCCAGAGGTGGAAAATAATAATTGATTTAGTTACAAGTGTAAAGCTAAGCTTTCATTAGATGTGGTTTAATGAATATATACCTACATATATCCAAAAGTTACTACAAATTAAAATTAGACACTCATCAGCAATAAAAGACTGCTCTACACTATGCCTTCATCACACATATTATCTTTTTTTTCACATATATTATCTTTATTAAATTTATTCAGGTAACATTGGCTAGCAAAATTACATAGGTTCCAAATGTACAGGTTTTCATTGTCACATGGTACATTGTGTTCTCACCACCCAGAGTCATTTCTTTTTCCATCACCATGTATTTGAATCCCTCCCTTTTTTCTCAGTCCCCTTGCCCATTTCCTTTGACAACTACTAAACTATTGTCTGTGTCCAAAAATGTTTTCTGTTTTGATTGTTCATTTACTCTCTTCTATAGATTTCACATATAAGTGAGATCATATGGTATTTGTCTTTCTCATTCTGACTTATTTCACTTAGCATGATATCTTCTAGTTCCATCCATATTGTTGCAAAAGTAAGATTTTATTTTTCTTTATGGCCCAGTAATACTTCATTGTGTAAATGTACGCCAGCTTCTTTATCCAATTATTTATTGATGGGCATTTAGGTTGCTTCCATATCTTGGCTATTGTGAATAATGCTGTAATAAACATATATTTTTTTGAATTAGTATTTTGATTTTTTTGGATAAATACCCAGGAGTGGAATTGCTGGATTATAAGGTAGTTCCATTTTTAATTTTTGAGGAATCTCCATACTGTTTTCCATAGTGGTTGGTCTAATTTGCTGTCCCACCAACAGTGCAAAAGCATTCTCTTTTCTCCATATCTTTACTAACATTTGTTGTAGGTCAATTTATTGAAGAGAGCCATTCTGAGAGGAATGAGGTGGTATCTCATTGTGGCATTTCTCCGATGATTAGTGATGCTGAGCATTTTTTCATGTGTCTACTGGCCATCTGTAATCCCTCCTTGGAGAATGTCTATTCAGGTCTTCTGCCCATTTTTACATTGGTTTGTTTATTTTTTTGGTGTTGAGTTATATGAGTTTCTTATAAATTTTATGTATCAACCCTTTATTGGATGCCTCATTGGTAAATATTTTCTGCTATTCTGTGGGATGTCTTTTAGTTTTTTTGATGGTTTCTTTTGCTGTAAAAAACTTTTTAGTCTGATGTAGTCACATTCATTTTTTCTTTTGTTCCGCTTGCCTGAGAAGATATGTCATTGAAGGTATTGCCAAGGGTAATGACTGAGAGGTTACTGCCTATATTCTCTTCTAGGACTTACATGGTTTCAGGTCTTATATTTAGGTGTTTAATCCATTTTTAGTTTGTTTTTGTAAGTGGTGTAAGAAGGTGGTCCAATTTCATTTTTTTGCACATATCTACCCAATTTTCCCAGCACCATTTTTTGAAAAGACTGTCTTTACTCCAGTATAAGTTCTTGCTTCTTTTACTGTAGATTAATTGGCCATGTAGGCATAGATTGATTTCTGGGCTCCCTATTCTGTTCCATTGATCTGTGTGTGTCTGTTTTTTATACCAATAACCATGCTGTGGACTTGTACTATAATTTCATATCTGGTAGCATGATTCCTCCAACTATGTTCTTCTTCCTCAAGGTTGTTGTGGCTATTCTAGGTCTTTAATGGTTCCATATAAATTTTAGAATTATACATTCTATTTCTGTGAAGAATGCCATTGGTATTTTCATGGGGATTGCATTAATCTATAGATTGCTTTGGGACATATGGACATTTTAACTATATTAATTCTTCCTATCCATGAGTATGTTATGTGTTTCAACTTATTTGTGTCCTCTTTGACTTCTCTCTTCAGCATTTTATAATTTTCTGAGTACAAGTCTTTTACTTTCTTGGTCTAAATTTATTCTTAGGTATTACACACACACACACACACACACACACACACACACACACTTGATGCAATTGGCAATTAGATTGTTTTATTTCTCCTTCTGCTAGTTTTTTATTTGTGTATAAGGATGCAAGTGATTTCTGGACAGTGATTTTGTGTCTTGCTACTTTACTAAATTCATTTATCAGTTCCAATAATTTTGGGATTGAATCTTTTGGATTCTCTCTATATAGTATCATGTCATCTGCAAATAATGATACTTTTACTTCTTCTTTTTTCTATTTGGATCCCTTTTATTTATTTTTCTTCTCTGATTGTTGTGGCTAGACGTTAATACTATATTGAATAGCAGTGGTGACAGTGGTCATCCATGTCTTGTTTCTGATCTTAAGGAGAATGTTTTTAGCTTTTCTCCATTGAGTATGATGCTAGCTGTGGGTTTACCATATATAGCCTTTATTAAATTTAGATATGTTTTTTCTATTCCTACTTTCTGAGCAATTTTATCATAAATCTTTTTTGACTTTTGTCAGATGTATTTTTCTGCATCTATTGAAATGACCATATGATTTTGATTTTTCATTTTGTTTATGTGGTGTGCCACATTAATTGATTTACATATATTGAACCAAAATTGCATCTCAGGAATTAATCTCACATGATCATGGTGTATGATTTTTTTAATGCATTGAATTCGATTTGCTAATATTTTGTTGAAAAATTTTGCACCTATTTTAATTAGGGATATTGGCCTTTAGTTTTTTTTCTTTGTAGTGTCTTTATCTGGTTTTGGAATCAGGGTAATGATGGCCTCATAAAATAAGTGTGGGAGCCGGCCCTCTTCTTGAATTTTTTGAAATAGATTTAGAAGTATAGGTGTTAATTCTTTTTTGAAAGTTCAGTATAATTCACCTGTGAAGCCATCTGGTTCAAGACTTTTGTTTGTTGGAAACCTGTTGATAAATGATTCAATTTCATTTTTGATAATTTGCCTATTTAGATTTTCTCATTCTTTTTTACTTAGTCTTGAGAGTTTTTATGTTTCTAAGAATCTATCCATTTATTTCAAATTGGTGAATTTGTTGGCATATTGTTGTTTATAGTATTTTCTTATAATTTCTTGTATTTCTAGGGTGTCTGTTGTCACTTCTCCTTCACTTCTGATTTTCTTTATTTGGGCCCTCCATCTTTTTTTCTTGAGAAGTCTGCTTTAGAGTTTGTCAATTTTGTTTATCTTTTCAAAGGACCAGCTTTTGGTTTCATTGATATTTTGTATTGTCTTGTTAGTCTCAATTTTGTTTATTTCTGCTCTGATTCTTATTATTTCCCTTTTTCTGCTGATTTTAAGCTTAGTCTGCTGTTCTTTTTTCAGTTTTCCTACATGTCAGGTTAAGCTGTTTATTTAAGATTTTCCATTTTTCTTTAGGTAGGCTTATATTGCTATGAATTTCCCTCTCAAGACTGCTTTTGCTATGTCCCATAGTTTTTGGGTAGCTGTGTTATTCTTATTTCTCTCAAGGTACCTTTTGATTTCTTCCTTAACTTCATTGTTGACCCATTCACTGTTTAATGGTATATTGTGTTTTTCTAATTTAATTTTTAAAATTTATTGTGGTGACATTGATTAGTAAAAATACATAGGTCCCAGGTGTACAATTCTATATTACATCTTCTACGTGTTGTATTATGTATTCATCACCCAGAGTCAGTACTCTTTCTATCACCATATATTTTTGTGTCTCTGTCCCTTTTTACCCAGCCACTTTCCCCTTTACACTCAGATAACTACTGAATTATTGACTGTGTCCATGAGTTTTGCATGTTTTTTACTTTCTATTTTATGATAACAATCAAACCAAAATTTCCCATCTTTTCCCTTTATTTGACCCACTCTATTATCTCTCCTTTTATCTTAAAGAAGTCCCTGTAACATTATTTGTCATACTGGTTTGGTGGTGAGCTTTTCCTAATCTGAGAAGCTCTTTATCTGTCCTTCAATTTTGAATGCTAGCCTTGCTGGATAGTATTATTCTTGGTTGTAGATTCTTGGCTTTATCATGTTAAATATTTTTTGCCAATCCCTTCTAGGGTGTAAAGTTTCTGGTGAGAAATGAGCTGAGAGTCAAGTGGGTGTCTCTTTAAAAGTTACTACTTACATTTCTCTTGCTGTTTTTAGAATGTACTCTTTTTAACTTTTGCCATTTTAATTATGATATGTCTTGGCGTGTTTCTGTTTGGGATCATCTTGTTTGGGATTCTCTGTGTATCCTTAACTTGTATGTTTATTTTTAGTCATTATTTCTTCAAATAATTTCTTGATTTCTTCCTTTCCTCTGTTGCTTCTGGTACACCTATTATTCTGATATTTTTACTTATGATATAATCCCAGAGGAATCTTAATCCACCTTCATTTTTTGGGTTATTATTTTCTATCTCTTTTGGCTGAGTGTTTTCTGCTGGCTTTTCTTGCAAATCACTGCTTTGTGCTTCTATTTTATGTAGTTTTGTGAGTTTTATTCTATTCTTCATTTCAGTTAATGTAGTCATTATCTCTCTCTGTTCTTGTATAATGGTTTGTAAGTCTTCAGTAATGTTTGCTATCTCTCTGTTGAAATTATTATTCAGTTCCTTAAGCATTTTTATGATCATTGCTTTGAGCTCTGTTTCGTTTTTTTTAAATTCATTTTTATTTTTAGACTTATTGGGGTGACATCTGTTAGCAAGGATTACATAGGTTTCAGGCATACAATTCTACAGTGCATTGTCAACTTGATGTATAATAAGTTCACCACCTAATGTGACTTGTCTTTCCATCACCTTATATTTAGCTTCACCCCCTGTTCTCCTACCCACTCCCCTTTCTCCCCTCCCTGACCCACTTGTCCCCAAATAAACATTAAACCATTGATTGTGTCCATGGGTTATTTGTTCATTTCTTTTTTCTTTACTTTCAGTTTTACATTATGAGTGAAGTCATACAATTCTTTGTTTTTTCTGTCTGGCTTATTTCACTAAGCATGATGATCTCCAGGTCCATCCATTTTGTTGCAAATGGCAATATTTCATCTTTTCTTATAGCTGAGTAATATTCCATTGTGTATGTGTACCACAGCTTCTTTATCCAGTCATCTGTCGCAGGGCACTTTGGTTGTTTCCATGTTATGGCCACTGTGAACAGTGTTGCAATGAACATTGGGGTACATAAGTCTTTGCGGACAAAGGTTTTCAGGTTTTTTGGGTAGATCCCCAGAAGTGAGATTGCTGGGTCAAATGGTAGCTCCACTCCAAATTTTCTGAGGAATCTCCACACTGTCTTTCACAGTGGTTGTATCAGTTTGCATTTCCACCTGCAATGTACCAGAGTTCCTTTTTCTCCACATCCTCTAGCACTTGTTATTCCTTGTCTTGTTGATAATAGCCATTCTAACAGGTGTGAGGTGGTATCTCATTGTGGTTTTGATTTGCATTTCCCTGATAGCTAATGAGGATGAAAATTTTTTCATATGTCTGCTGGCCATTTGTATTTCTTCATGGGAAAAGTGTCTATTTAGTTCTTCTGCCCACTTTTCAATTGGGTTGTTTGTTTTTTTGTTGTTATATATTTTTTGTTCTTTATATATTTTAGATATTAGACCCTTATCTGATGCACTATTTGCAAATATTCTCTCCCATTCAGTTGGCTGTCTCTTTGCATTGTTGATGATTTCTTTTGCTGTGCAGAAGCTTTTAAGTTTGATATAGTCCCATTCATTTATTTTTGCTTTTGCTTCCCTTGACTTTGAGGACAGGTTCATGAAGTCTTCCTTGAGTCCTAGGTCTATAAGTTTAGTACCTATGTCTTCTTCTATACAGTTTATTGTTGCAGGTCTGATATGAAGGTCTTTAATCCATTTTGAGTTAATTTTTGTATATAGAGAGAGTTCACAGCTCAGGTTCATTCTTTTGCATGTTTTTCCAGTTTTCCCAGCACCACCACCTACTAAAGAGGCTGTCTTTTCCCCATTGTATGTTTTTTGCTCCTTTATAAAAAATTATTTGTCCATAAATTTGTGGGTTTATTTTTGGGTTTTCAGTTCTATTCCATTTGTCTATATTTCTGTTCTTCTGCCAGTACCAAGCTGTTGTGACTATTGATGCTTTGTAATATAAATAGAAATCAGGAAGTGTATTGCCACCAGCCTTATTCTTTTTATGTAGTATTGCTTTGGCAATTCGAGGTCTTTTATGGTTCCATATAAATCTAATAATTCTTTTATCTATTTCACGAAAGTATGATTGTGGGATTTTGATGGGTATTACATTAAATCTGTAGATTGCTTTGGGCAGAATGGCCATTTTAACAATGTTAA